>JPYR01000736.1:1574-29898 GCA_000775305.1 Belgica antarctica | reverse complement strand
CGGTTTCCGAAAAAAAATCCTTAAGGTTGACCACCTTTAAAACTTACACCTACGCCCTTTGATCTTGCAAACATTTGTTGGTTTAGAAATTGAAATTTTAAACTTAAACTCCGCCCACATTCATAGTTGCACCACGCCTACACGCCCAGTTTACAGTCCTATCTGACCCAAAACAACAGCTTCATACTCACTTTCCCATGTTGGTAATAGAAAAACTGATGTCAATGATGACGAGCGATATGATGATTGCGTATGATACGTGAAACAGATAAATCTCGTTGATTCGTTGCTTGTAGAGACACAGCAGCAAGATAGTGTAGAGAACCGAGCAAAGGCCAAGCAGGGAAAACTGAATGAAGTTCGTTCCGAGTAGCTCATAAGTATTGATAGGGGTGACGCAGGTCGCCTGGGTGGGGGATGGTAAAAGCGGTTTTGAATGATTTAAAAACTCGGCAGTTGAGTTAAGCTCGTTTTCGAAGAGAACCGTATAATTGGAGATCGCATCAACGGTATGGTTAAAGCTCTCTTCTAGCGTGGCATTTTCACATTTAAGCTCATTATTCCACCTGGTGAGGAGAAAGTTGACGTGAATGATAGCGAGAATGAAAATCAGGGCAAAGAGAAGCCAGACAATGTGCGCCGCATTGTTTTGATTCATTCGCAACAAGTAGCGTTGATACAGCATTTCGATCTGGATGTTTTTGAACTTTGTGGAGGCGATTTTCCTTTTGAGGTATTTTCTAAAGCGGCAAAAGCTCCACTTTGACCCGTTCTCGTCATCTCCGCCAACGCTTTCACCGTCCAACGTACAATCGATGTGGAAATTATTGTTTGTATCGCCATTCTGCCCGTTTTCGATGATTGAATTCCGTCCCGAGAAGCCCGTGAAGTCGCTATTGAAATTGTCAAGCATGCTGGTACAGCTTTTGCTGGTACAAGACGTTCGTTGAGCTCCCACTGTTGGCTTTGTATCGATATTGAATGTCGTTATTCCAGCCTGACATTGACGTGAATGGAAACAAAAGGAAGAGGGAAAATGTTTCAGTCGCAAAAGGAAGCCAAGCAGGTAAACCAGTCTTTACAAGTTTAAAAAGATTTTTAAATAGCAGTTTTGTGGAAAAGGTTTGTCAGTTGTGTAACAATGATGTAAAGGTCAAATTGTGTATTGTCTAGGTTGTGAATTGATAACAGCTGTCCAATGAACAGGTTGTTAATGCAGTTTGTAAAGAGATGCACAGCGTTGAGATTCAAAGACACATGAATCTCTTTGTGAGTGTTTTTTAAAGAAATCTTCTCCCAACTGCAGTCGACTGCTACGTTTCTTATCATTTCTATATGTCATAAGTTTCCTTGGTACTAAAATGGTAAATATCTTAAGATTTCATCGTTTCTTGCTAGCAGAATGCTTAATATAAAATGAAATCATGACCAAACTGACAAACCATTCCTTTTCCTAGAAGCAATCACAGTTATTTGACGTATAGAAATCTTAACTTACTGCCAACAAGCTGCTGCTTACAGTCTCCCGACCGCACATTGCTTCTCGGTAGTGCTCTATAACCTCCCATTTCTTTTTCACGTCGCCCGGTCCATTGACACCTTTCTGAAGCGCGGCACCACCGATGATGGGTAAAGTGTTTGAGCTGTTACCTGTTGCGAGTGATTGCTGTGACAGAGCCGTCGTTTGATATTGTTTCAGAGACGACCACCGACGGTTGAGACTAGCTTTGGTTTTCTTATCACGTTCCATAGAACTCGTTTCAATTGGATCCTTGACGCTTTGGTGCTGCTTTTGGTGGAACGAGAAGCGTTTATTGATGCGTCGCTTCGGCGGTGTTGATTGTGACGACGTTTCAGATGAGAACGAGCGAAGAAGCGAGAACGATGACATCTTTTTGTTTGTACAGCGATTTGGCAAATAACTTTTTTTCTGTATTCCTATTTACGAAGCGCGCCTTATTGAAGTTTATTAATACTGACTCGTTACAAATGTTTACTTCAGCTGTGAAAACACGACAAAACAGAGAATCTTGATAAGGCAAAAGTCGCTCGAAATGTTAATCAGAGATTTCATTGAACAAACAACCAAGAAACAATGAAACGAATTCCATTCGTAAATGTGTCGTGTTTTGATTTCATTTAACTTTTGGGAATATGTTTCAAAGTATGAGCTACGTAGCGCAAGAGGAAACGAAGAAGTTTTAGTCGAGATTGATTAAAAAAGAAATGTGAAACTGTGGCGCTTTGTTGGCTGAAAGCTACAAGTCAAACATTTTTCATCGTTGGAACTTGCTATGCCCAGAGGCTTTGTTATTGGTTTGCAGTGAATTGTCGACTGATTAGGTTGTAGGTTTCTTGGATAAGTGAGTTGTATAGGTGTTTTCTCAGAAGACTGGAAGATGAACAACTGTTGCATCTACGTTTTTCTTGGAAAAGGATGCTTAATGACGCCTTTAAAGCAAGAAAACTTTTAAATTGACAAGTTTTCAAGGCAGTTTTCAAGTTTTGATTATAAAAAAAAATTTACTTGCGTGAATAAACTTGGCGTTAACCTTCAAGAAAAAGGTTTTTCCAAAAAATTTTTCGATAGCTTATAACACGATAAAGTACAAGGTTACGATAACTTTAGTTGGCCACAAAGTGTTAATAAAGCGTTCATAAGCCATCTTACCCCGCTAACCGTTAACCGACTTAAAAGCAAACTTGTCTTCATAAAACTCAAACTTTAAGCCAACCTTTAAAGCTTCAACGTTTCCACGAAGAGTCGAAGAAAACCCATTGTGTTCCACCAGAGAAATTAGGTAGAGCAAGTTCAAAAGAGGGTTAAACTTTCTCTCCCCTTAAGAAATTAGAAGCCTTGAAAACCTTTTTCTTCACCGACACTTTTAAACTAATTCAAACGTCGCAACTTTTACCGATGCTTGGAAGCCCCGAAATCGACTTGAAACATCGAGACGTATCGAGAAAGTATCAAGAGGTACTTGAAAGTAAATCTCGTCTGAAAGCAAGTGCCTAATATGGCACGAAATTTGTAAACACATCGTGGGAAAGTGTTTACTCAAGGCCATTGCCACCCTTCGACGAAAAAAAAAACCGAACACAAAGATGAAATCAAATCAACACGCGAATAAAGGAAAGAAAAAGTTCAAAAATAGCTGTGAACACTGTGAAAACCGCGGAAAGGCACAGCTCGAAACCGTGATCCTTTCCGGGACACGTGCATGAATTAGGTCAAGTTCAAACTCATGCAGAATCAACAGATGTCTGTGTCATTGAAAACTTTTAAATTGTGAAATGTTTTCGGAGAAAGTTTTTGGCAGTGTCGGAAGGTCGGACAGTGCCAGTAATAGAGGCAGTCATCGTTTGCTTTTACGGGGTTAACTTTAATTAAGAATAACGAGAAGAAAGAAAAGGAAATTTGATACGATTCCCATTAACTCCTCTCCCTCCTGTTTCGCCCCTGATTCAAGCAAGACATTCTTTTGTGTAGCACTCACCTTTTCACGATGGGAAAATGTCTCTAATTTTCAATTAATTTTCTTCCCGGGTTATATTACAATTCCATCAAATTTGTGTTGTCATGAAAAGAATCTTTTCTTTCTCTCACTGGCTGTTGTTTCAGATTTTCATCTCAGTCATTTTTGATTAATTTCTTTCTTGACATTGACTTTAAGTGCAATTACGCTTAACATGAATGATATTATGCTTGTGATATTCAACATTAATTGACGCGTTTTCAAATAGAATGAATTTCACTATGATTTAAACATTTCCACTGCGATAACATTCAATATACAAAACTTTTTCTTTCATCAAAACTTTCTCCATTCTTTATTTCTTCTACTTTGTGCTTTCACTGTTTCACTTAAACATTATTAATACTGATAAGATTTATTTCACTGCGTTGCATCACAATCGTAAGAAAATAATTCACCACATTAAAATTTAAGTGATTCAAGATTCTTCTATAAGCAAATAAAAAGCTCTGACGGGAGCGCTTGCGAAATACGCACAAACTCTCCGCATTTTGGGACAATTGTGATGAGGTTGAAAGGAAATTTAATGCTGTGTGAAAAAGTGGCACTTGGCTGGAATGTGGAAGTTATCAACAACTTCCAGTGCTGATTGTAGCTTCTTTAGGAAGTTGGGAAGGAATTCTATACGTCACGAAAGGAAAGCAAGCTTTAATTTGAAGTTTCCATGGAAAAGTAAGCTTTTAAAGCTTTCAATGGAAAGTCGAACTTTCATTGGAACATTCAGCTTTCAGTGGAAAATCGAGCTTTTACTAGAAATAAAAGTTTTCATTGGAAACCGTTCAAACCTGTATTAGTGCTTAGACAACACTGTTACCAAAGTTGTTTCTACCAACAGGTTTAAATGAAAATCGAAGGGAAGGAAAACATCATCGACAGATTCTCTTTGTATCGATTTTTTGTTTCAGAATTGACAGTCTTATCAAATTGTGATTTTCGTATACCGTTGATTATTCATGAAAACTCGCAGAATATGAATGATATTAATTAATCAAGTTGACGGAGAACGGAAAATGCGGACAAGAACATCGAGTTTTTGTTGACTTTGGGGCTGAGTTGAAAGAAAACTTTCCTAATCCCATTAAAATCATTGAATTTAAATCCACATGAGAGCTGAAACAAATTAAGTTCGCAGTTATCATGAAAGCTTTTGCATTCAAGAAGCTTTTTCGTGAAAGCTCGTTCCAGAGCTTTTTGGTACATTTTCATCTGACGGAAATTCGGGAAGCACGAAGAAAACTGTGACGCACGATAATCCATAATTGATTACGAAGAGAAGGTCGATGAAGAACAGCTTTAATTCGACTTCTTAGAAAAGTTTTCATGTTTCTGTTACACAATGTGAAGAAGACTGCTTTCAATGGAAGCACTCAACAATGCAGAACTGTGCACACCTGAAAGCAAAAGCGTGAACGTGTTTCTTTATTTTTTATTTCCACTTTTTATTTCAGTTTTTTTGTCTCATCTTTTAATGTATATTTGTGTAACAATTTTTCATTTTTCTTCTTTTCTCATTTGAAATATATATGACTTCTTGATTTTATAGCAAATGTGGATTGCAAATGGGTTTGACGAAAAAAAATAAATGACATTTTTAATGACTTTTTTGTATTCCATTCCCATTGGAAAATAATTTTAAATTACATCTACAAGATTTATTTTCTTACAATTTCAATGTTTACCTTTTATAATATTTTTACAATAGCAAAAGAACATTTTGCTTGCTTTTGTCTTCTTCGTGATATTTTTTTTCTTGTTGGTTTTGAACTTCTAAAGTTCAGCCGAACAAGTAATTTTTATGTCGCTCTCAGTTGTTTCCATTAAAAATGACAACGAAATGAAATTATGTCTTCATTAATAATGCTGTTATAATTTCGTGTCTTTATGCTTTCTTTTCTAATCAATGCTTTAAGCTACAAATAAACAACAGAAAGCTTTTCTGTTCATTATGATCTCGTCTTGCCATTTACAATTTCTAAAATTTTTGCTGTTTTGATTAAAAATATTTTTTTGCGTGTTTAGATCATGTTGTCATGTGTTTTCCACCCCCAAAAGCTACATGAGTTTTAATAAAATTTTGGAAATTGTTGGGTTTTTAAGGGGAGGTGTTCCCAAGAGTTACAATGAACATGAGGCAGAGAAATGTCACCGCTAAATGAAAAATTGTAAAATGTTTGGCTCTGTGAATCTCGAAATTAAAAATTTATGCGCTGTAACGAGGATTCACGGAAAGGTGAAGAACAAACGTTGGATCTGGCTAACATTTCTTGAAATTTTTAACCTCAATGAGACGCAATAAACATCCGAAGAAACCCACACAAAACAAGCAGTAAACATCGCAAATTATAATTTAAAGACCACGAAGACTTTAAATTTAAACTCCAGTCAACAACTGCGAAAAGATAAATCTCCAGGTATTAACAAGAAAGTTTGCAAATTTCGTTAAAAACTTTGCGAAACTTTTAAAAAAGCAATTTGAACCTTCAAAAACGACTTCACAGCAGTGAAGAAAGTTATCGTGCCAAACTTTCTCTCGAAAACATTTTGCAAACTCTATCTGTTTGCTAATTGCTGTCCAGTCAGCCAACGCCTTTCTCCTTCATCGTTCCGTAAACTTCTTTATTTGTCATTTTCACGATGAACTTTTATATTCTTTTAAACAGAAACTTATATTTTTGTGCAACAGCAAATTATTCACGTAACGATGACTAAGTGTGTCAACCACCACGAACGGATGAAAACTATTCATGCACTTTGCCTTTTAATTAAACACGAGAAGAGACTTCAGGGGGGGATTCTGCTTCACCCGGTTTTTCCCTCGAGCAACCACAGTTTTATTGTGGGGCGGAATGTCAATGGTGTTACAACGTCAAGGGTTGGAATATCAACAAATGAAGATGATTAAGGCTTCATTAGTTTTTAGCTATTTCAAAAAGATATTTCCAGAAATGAAAAAACCGATAAAAGATAGCATAATGCCTAGGATCAAAATGTCTAGGATTTCAATGTCTAGAAACTACATTTTCTACAACTTATGACAGACACAAAAATGTTTTTAGATCTATTAGATTTTTATTTGTTTTCTAGACATTCTGTTCAAAACAGCCTTACTAAAAAAATTCCAAACATCTTGTCGTAGACACGTCTATCATCCGTTTGATATTTCATCCACAACTTCAATATTCCCTCTTAATTACCGTTCGTCCTTTCTCCCGTTATCTCTAATTTGTGTTTTACTTCGCTTTTGTTCTTTTTCTACCGGATTTTTCCCCCATAAATTTACGGTTAATAAACAGGAAAGAGCGTAAAAATGATAAAAACCTTTTTCCCTTTCCGGAGCTTTTAGATGTGAGTTCGCCCATATTTTATGAACGTGTGTTTAATGTTGATGATGCTTTCAAATTCAGTTATGATGATAAGCACATTGATATTTAACGAATACAGCTTTTATCAATTAGAAATGGCAAAGGGACAGGTTCACTAGGGACAACTGCAGTTTCATATGCTTTTATTATTACGGTTGATTAAGTCGATAGACATTAGAACGAAGCTAGATGGGTATGAGAGAAGGACATTAATTTAAACTCGCATCACTCTTTCACATTCCCATTAATCAGGAAATGAATGACTAGACCAGCTTCGCATGACGTATTTTAAATTCAACTTGTGAAAAATCATACCGGAAAGCTTTCACATCCTGTGAATGACTTTTTTAATCACCAGCATGATACAATTGTTTCTCTTAACGACCGCAGATGGCGACAAAACACCGAAAACGCCATAAACAAATCGTTCTCATCATCATCAAAATGTAAAACGTGATTAAACAAAAGCGAAATCTGGTTTTTGTGTTCAGGTCACCTTTTCGTGTCGCGATTGACAGAAAAAATGTGTTACATTGCGTCTTTGTCGTTGTTTCTGGTAGATTCTCTTCAGGTTCCTGAATTATTAAAGTTAATGTTCCTTTTGTGATGTACGTTTACCGTGTTTGTAAATTTATTACTTTGATATCAGTTTTTGAAGCATTTATTTCAATCTTTTGTGTTTCCATGAAGTTGTTGTAAAGTGACGTCAAATTTCTCCCCGAAATGGTTTTGTGGATCCTTAGCAGGTCCGTCAAATGACCATCACGTGACTCTGTATATTGAAATGTGGCTTTCATGTTTTGAATATGTGTTTAGGTGTTAAAAGCTTTTCGATGTTTTTAAATGTGCTGTCGTTACAAAAACCACATCATGAACTGATGTCATAGAACGTACTTTGATATCAAGTAATTGAAAATTACTTCACAGAATGTACTATGGTGTTGTGTTACATATGTACAAGCAACACCATTTCAGACATACAGACACTGTAAAATGTCGTAACCGTACAGTTGCAGTACGTTTGACTTAGAACGTCATGTAGTTCTCAACAGTTACGTGATCGAAAATAAAGCTGTAAAGTCAAAACTTGTGAAAATGAGGTTACAATATGCACATACTATGACAACACTTCAGTTTTAAAAAAATCAAGTAAGCTTACACACCAGCTTCTACTTCATACAACATAGTTTCAAAATTTCTTAAACTCAAGTGTTTTTCAATTAGTCTTCATGACGTCATTTTGACACCAAACCATTTGCAACAAAAAACTGGTACATCGTCATCGAACCTTTTCATACATGAATGAGCCTTTGATGTCTTTTTGGGTAAAAAACTTTTTAGTGAAATTCGTCGTGATTTTTCGTTGGAATCTTGCGTCCAACTTTTGATGACTTTTTGATGCCTTTGTTTATTTATGGTTTCCTTATAAATTTAATTAACATTACTTTACTTTTTACTTCATCAAAAATTCTCCGCCTTCGCCGAAGACTGATTATGGAAAAAAAAAGTTTGAAGCCAACAAGATTTGTCATCTTTGATTTATCAACATTACGCGAGCTTCCACGCACCAGCGCTCGCATTTTACACAGAAACAATAATGATGATGGTAATTAATTTTCCCACAACGCTTGTCGTCTTCCATCGTCCTAATTTACAACTTTTTGTCTTCTTTGTATAATTTTTCATTACTCTTTGAGTATAAATATTTAATAATTCATAGAAAAAGGCATTTTTCTGTTTTTTTATCCAATCTTCGATATTAATTTTCATCGTTTTTATTAGTAATAATTTGTCTTCTCGGGTGGGAAAATCGTTTTGCTTTGTTTGTTCGCTGGGATGTGGAATGAAAATGGTTTTTATTATTACATTCAATGACTTTCGAATGCAAACAAAGGGACTTTTGAAGCTTTTAGATGATAAAAGAAAGCTAAGAAAGCCGAAAACATTGTGAACATGGATTAACAATCTTTACAGATTTGGAAACATAGATGAGTGCTGTGACAGCTTTGTGGAACTGACCACAAAGCTTGTAAATGAAAAAAAGCAAAATGTCTTCAGGGATGCGAGAAATAATTCAACAACGGCTGACGGTTGCCCGTGGACATTTCCCCGTGGACAATTCAGTTCACGTTCATAAAAAAAACTAAAATCTCTTGTTATTACAGTCTTTGCCTTTAAAATAATTTGACTTCACCAGCAAACCAGTCCCAGCACGTTTTTTGCTCCATTTCCAGCGGAATTTTTTTTGCATTTTTATGACACATAGCAGAGGGTTAAGCACAAAAACTTTCTGGCGGTGGCGGCAAAATGGAATAAAGAAAACAATTCCGTCGAAAAGATTATTGCTGCATATTTTCCATAATTTTCTCAGGCTTTTGTTGTTGCCGTTTAACAAATGAGAGTGGAAAATTATAGTCGTTGAAAAAATATGAAAACAGGCGGAGAAAAATATAAATTTCCTGTTCAGTTTAAAGAATGGGAAATAAAGTAATATTGAAGATGTTCGCAAGTTTTTAAAGTTTTCAATAGAATTCTATGTTCTTCAATGCAACAATTCTTTGTTTCTACAAGATTTTCTTGAAAGTTTCCGTAGTTTTTACTGATAATTTCTTTTTTTATGATTTTTCCAATGAATTTTTTAACCCAGAAAATTTGAAAGCATTCTCCTTTTGTTTCTATTAGAAGACTAAAATTCAGAATTCAATTAAGAGCATTTAACATTTTTCAATGCTTCTTAAACATAGAATTCTTTTAAAATCTTTTAAAATCAACGAGAAACGAAACTTTTTGTTTAGAATGGGAAAGTTCATTGTTCAAATTGTTGAATTGTTCTTTTGTGAAACGTCATTTTACTTTTGCAGTTATTTTATTTTCAAGGAACGCCAGCTTTCAGGGAAACAGAAAGTTATTAGTGAACCTCATTCACGTTGTACAAGCAACGTTTTTCAATAGTTTCGTTCATTTTCAGTGAATTTTCGCAATAGTTTGTTTAAGGCTTAAATATTTCTATCTCTTCTCTTAAAACTTTCTAGATAATTTTCTTTGTCTTATGAGATAGCGGTAAAAGCAGTTTTTAAAAGCAACGCCAATGTTTTTTGTCTTCGAATTGAAAGTTCCTTGTTATGACTTTTGAAAATTTCATAGAAATTTCCGAAGCGCAAAGTTTTTATCTTAAAGCTGTTAAAATCATCTACCACAGAATTCAGAGAATGCGATTAAGTGATTAAACAGCCTCGAACAGTCCAGAATTTGAATTTTGGATTTTGTAGGAATTTTGAGGAAATTGTTTCCTTCTGGGGATCAAAAATTTTTACGGAAAACATTGTCTTGGGAATTTACAAAGCAAGTGATCCGCAAATAAAAGACCCTCGCCCACAAACACTGCCTTTCCATACCGAAAAATGAGCTTAACAAAACGTAATCTTCAAATCCCAGAAAAATTTAATTTGCAAAGTGCCAAATATTCGCTTGTTAATATTAAGTTTCATCCATTGATTACAGTTCTGACGCTTATAGCTGTGCCGTAAAGTTTTGAGATCGTACATTAACGCCAAACTTGACTTATTAAATCAGTTTGCTTTCCATCTTTCGACTTTAATCTTTCATTGCTAAAATAAGCGAAAATTTTTGATTAAAATATTCAAATTTAAATGTTCTCGTCGAGTTGTTTCGTTATTTAACTTGTAAAACTTCCGTAAGTCGTGCCTTATCGACTTGAATATTCAAAAAGGGGAAAAATAAATTAAAATTGGAGCAATTAACGCAATAAATTTCCCCGTAATTGATTTAAATTCTCCGTTTGCGCTTTAAAGTTTGTCTAGAGAGAAAATAGAAAAGTTTTTATTGTTAAACATTTACTCCAACTCTCACTAAGTGATCGATGCAAGAATAGCCGATTTCTACTAACGAATTTTTAATTTGTGTCGAGTGCTGCTTCAACAAAACTTTAAATGTTGAGGTCATGTAAACAAAAATGGATGCACTCAGGATGGTTTTCTTTCTCAGAAAATCGCAATTTGAGCTTTCGAATCACGTTTCGATTGGATAGTTTTTGTAGTTTTACTAAGTAACCGAGAGAAACTTTGTTGAAAGCTTCTTTGCTGAATGGAACTTTAAAAAATGGAACAGAAAAATAGAGAAGTTTCGTTATTGTTGGAAAAAATTAACTTACAAGCAGACATAGATGTTTAGATTATAAACAGTTTTTGAAAATACTATAAATTATGTTTTGAAGGTTTTCGGCAATATAGATTTTAATTCATAGGTAAGAAAATTGTCAAAACTTAAAAAAACGTCGTAAATTTAAGCTTTGAAGATGAAACAGCGAACTCAAACAAAATCTCAATTTCCGACTATAACTCGATAGATTCCATACTGTTACTATTAATCTCCAATTCCACGCAAACCATTTCAACAATTGCAAAGTCTTTCTTCTGCAGCCAGCTTGATTTTATTGCACTTGAGTGCTTTAATGAACGAAACTAAAAAGCTTCGAAGAAAAGTTTTGATGAACAAATTAAAGAACACAAAATTAAATAAAGCGCAATTAAATAAACTCTTTGTTCTCCGACTAAAAAAGCATATTGTTTTCATCCTTTTTCCCCAAATTGAAAGGCAATTTATGACTTCTGTTTTCTCTCAGCAGCCATTATAGCGCCATAGACTATTATAAACTCAACAGTAGCTACTTAACTTCACTTATTTATGGTCGTTTCTAATGCAACAAATTATTGCACAGGCTTCGGTGATGCTTTGAATGCAACTAAAGGACGTCATTTGAACTCAAATGTTGTTTTCTACGTAATTTTTGGCATATTTTCTGCTGCTAAACGCTTCGAGTGTGATCTGTCGTCATATCACCGTAATTTCTGAATTTGATTGCTTGATCAGCTTCAAAAAACTGAAAAATATTTTTTCATCGTGACTCAATTTACGAACGACCATAAAAGCACTTTTCTAACTTTTACAACATCAATAAAAACTGCATTTTGAACGTATCCACTAAACGACTTGTTTTTGCGTCATTTTAACTAAGTTTTCTCATATCAAAGACTGTAAGTTTTAAGTTTCTTCATTTATTTGAGCAAATATTGAAATCTTATTCACAAGAGTTTATCATTTTCTGTTTTATTCTGCTGCGTTATGAATTTATCAAGTATCGACGAAATATTGTAATTATTTTACACAAAATCCAGCCGGACACGAAAAATGAACTTTTCAGCCTTCAACTCGTCACTCCGAGGCTTCAGTTTTGCAAGTTACACGTGGATGACACTCTTCATTTGTCATTCCGGTCTACATCTCTTTAGTGTTGGCGTTTATGGTTGATATTGTCATCAAGAGATGAGTCTCAGATGCGACATGTACGTCTGAAAGCCTCTTGCACGTGTCAAATTGCGAGCGAAAGGGATGATAAACTTTTTCGATTACTTCTAATCCGGTTGGACGTGAAAAAATGAAAAATGTATCCTTAATGATTCATGCAAAAATGGTTGACACGAAATGTATTTTGAAATTCACAGCAAGGGAGAAATTTAATGAATAAACTTTTTATTAACATGGGTGATCATCCTGATTTGGGTTCGCCAAAGTCGCTGAAAACCTTACAAAAATCTATGTTTAACCTTCAATGTCCTTGATTGAAGGTATTAGGAAACTCAAAAGTGGAAACTCACTGGCTCAAGATAATTTCAAGATCAGTTTGTGTAATGCTGGTTGAAGTTTAAACTTTATTCAATTATTCACTTTAAGGTTAGAATCATAACACATTTGTAAGGGTTTCAAGTGGCCTTGACGACTTAAACCAAAAATTGATGTCCTAATTATTTTTTGACACTATGAATAAACAACTGTTTTATGAAATTCAAGTTCTTGTAGTGTTCAACATGCATTGTCATTGTTAGAAAATTCAGCAACTTTTGGTGCACTTCAAAGATGCTCAATGTACACGTTCATACCTTGAGTTAATTGTGGTTTTGAAAAACAACTTGTTTCATAATAAAATGCTTGAACTTCAACAGTTGTTTATTGATAATTTCAAATTTCCACCAAAATCCATTCACAAATGACGTCGGTCAAATTTTCTCCTTTTCCTATCTCTTTTCTGGCATTTTTGGTCCTGGTCCATTGTATCGCTAAACTATGACGTCATTTGGAACTTCATTTCCCAATTCTCAAATCAAACTTTGAGATGATTTCAACAAGCGTGTGTATTATATTGCATGATTATGAGAACTGACTTTTAAGCACGAATGACTTGGCAGATTCGCTATTTAACTTGTTCTAAAAATGTCCACTTGATTTTCAGCTTATTTTGCTTCTTTCATTTTGTATATCGATAAAAAAATATAAAATAACGTTTTCTTTTGCATCGTCTCGTTTTCTGTCTTCATCTTTTAATAGTTCATTTTAGACATGATTTAATATGATGATTGGAAATTTCCGTTTATTGGATAATTTCTGGAACGTAAAGCAAACTAAAAGGGAGCGAATATAAATTGGATTTAATGACGTTGTGTCGACTTCCGTAGGATTTTTATTTTTGTTGTCTTTCGTTCATCAACGGATGCGCGTCTTACAACGTTCAACGAACCATGGAAAGAATTTATTCACAAGAAGAAGTTATCAAATTAAATGATTGAAGTCTCGAATCAAGCTGTGCTTTCGTCGTCGGAATGCTTTTGACAAAATTACAGAGTAAAATGATATGTGATAGAATACGAACGTTTACTCAACAATAGTTCATTGTAAATATACTTGGAAATATGCTTTTGATAAAGATTTTTATCTGCGGAACAAGCTTAAAGGGAATTCATATCCATTTTGTATACAGGTTTGATAATTTTCTTTTTGAATTATTTCAATTGTCAAAAGAACATTTCTCTTAAAACTTCTGATTGTACGCGAGATAAATTTTAATGATATTTGTTCCTAACTTTCGTCAATTCATGTCGCTTCCTAATAATTGATAATGCGAGGAAATTGATATCAAATTGTCTCAAAAGACACTGAAAGCAAATAGTTCTCGAATGCATCGAAACAGAATCGCTGAATAGATTTAGATTGCAATGCAAATTTGTGGAACACTCTGTGCAGGCTGCGGCTGATTGCTTCAACTTGGTAAACTTTCGTTAAAGTTCTTAATAGACTTCTGGGAGTTCATCGAATTTTCCAGCAAACTTTTAAGGAATTCGAAAAACATTTAAATTGCATTCAAGATTCGACAATAAGCTGAAGCAAAGAAATTTTAGTGTTGACAAGAAATTTAGTAAGTTCTCGGCAATAAAAACTATTTCACAAGTTTCAAAACTGATTAACTGTAAACTGCATATCGATCAACTTCACAAGAGTTTGGAATTATTTAACACTTGAAAATCTTTTTCAGTCACTTTTACAAAAATTATTTAAAAGATGAAACAAAACAATCTACGCCTTGCACAGTAAATGTTCGTTAAAAAATAACTTCAAAATGAATTTCAAACTCAAAGTGTCGTGACAAGCGGTCCTTTAACTCCATTCAAGTCTATTAAAGCTGAAATGTCTAATTCAGAACATCGCAGCAATGATCTGCATTGCAGTAGAAATTCATTCTCAACTAGGTCTAGTGTAGAACTTTAGTAGAACTATGGGCTACGCTTCTTACGTTTTACGAAATTTTTGGTTTCTTATGTGCTTTCTTGAGCCTAGGTCAACAACATGTTTTAACAATACTTTTACGGTTCTATTCAGTTGAGGGTTGGTTTTGCCGAGATGTCAATCGAAGTGAAGTCAGTGATCACGTCACGTCGATGGTGTGCCCATCTCAATCGAGATTTGTCGCATTTTTGGCAATTTATCAAACAGGATTTATCTTCTTGTTCTACGTCTATTTTTTCTCAGCCAACATAAAAATGAACAGAAATATTTTCGCTTTTGTGAACAACAAATTTATCTTAGTCAACTTTTATTCTGCTTAGCTGCAATGATTTAACAATAACGGCGTTCATTTTCCCGCGGTCCTAGTGAAGGTTTTCTTTTGTGTTTCAACCAATTTAAGGACTTTTTGCATCCCTTCAAGCCAGTACTACAAATCAAGACTTCAAAATCGGGCTTGGACTAACAAATTTACAGAGCTTGCTGCAAAAATTCTTCGTAATAGATTTTTACTTGCAGTACTAGCATGAACATCACAAAACTTCTTACTTTCGATTGTGCAATTTCCATTAACACAGTCACCTTTAATAAACTAATTAGTCTAGATGGGGTCCATTCGTAAACTGGGTCAATACAATTTCTTCAATTTTGAAGCTCTAAAGCTTTTAGCAAAATTCATCAAATCTTCAACAAGTTTCCAATACTTAGGTTGACATCACTTCCGAATGGTCGCCAAATGACAATTTCATTTTAACTTTCATTTAACATGAGCTTTAACAGTCTCTATGGATTTATTTCATTAATAATCTAATTTAAACTTTAAACTAAATAAAACTTCAATAGTTAGCGAAGTTTTGATTTCAAGGTCCAGTTTTGTTTGCTATTTGTTTGAAAGCTTGATTCACGAATGTGTAAATATAATTAAACTTTAATTGCAATCTCAAAATATATTTCACTTTGTCTTCATATTTTTTCTTTGCTTTTTGTTGTCATTTTTTGTAGCAGATTTTTTTTCTTCTCAATGTCATGCTTTTGTAATCAATCGTTAATAAAAATCATGAACATAAGAATGACATCATTGATCGTCTCTTTTTCACATCTCGTCCAATTATCTCAGTGACTATAAATAACAAGCTATAAACTAGCTAACCATCTGTACTAGTTTTATTACTTAGCGCTTTAATCTAAAACATCCTTAGCAGCAAATCTTATTAGATGAGAAAATTAAATATTAATTGATATTACAGTCGAGTCTGTTCCGTTGGGGCGCACGCCTTTTCCACAGGAATTAAAGAAGCCACAGTGAGAAAGAGAAATGGAGAGATGAAGAGACATGGAGCAGCAGTAATTGTAATTTAATAAAAAGACGAGGGAGATCAAATTAGAGCTGATATCGGAGGTTTGTTCATTCGTCCCGACACATCGTCAAGGTTTCATTGCTTAATCATGATTACTACTAAGTGATGAAACTTGTGAACAATACCCTGATGCAATCTATCAACAGACACTTGAAAAGCTTCTTAACTCTCGTCCCCATCTAAACCTAAAACTATTTTAGCTAAATCAAATATGCTTCAGGTCAGCACCATCTTTTACTAACACACATACTCATGGATTCTTCCGATACATGACGAAGATGATTGATGAATGTCATGTTTGCCATTATGACCATTATATTTAAAGTGAAGTTGCTGATTCCAGCCAATTGTCAACGAATCGACCGCTGCATGACCAAACTGGCAAAAACAGTTTATGGCCAATTAATACATGAAAAGAAAATAAACTCACGGCCACACCAGCAAATGATGAACGTAGCCAATTTGAAATTACATTTATATCTAATTCCATCACATCAAATGCTGACCAATCTGGCTAAATCTTGCGGTTCAATAAGTTAGGGCCAATGTGGCCACTTTCATCCTTGTACGTATGCTACAAAAAGATGCTGCTGTCTGTCAGTTTAACGGATAAAAAAAACAGCTCGAATCCTTAAAACAATGTCAACATTGTCCAGCTCCACTTTCCTTCCTTTAAAACGTCAATTGTGAACTCAAAACCTTAACGTAGCCTCGATCCATTTATGCTTCTTATTCCGGTTTCAATCGATGCCATTGAACAATTGTTTGGCGTGGCTTTGAGATCATGTCTTGCCAATGTTTCGTTTCCGATGCCCCTGAGCCGTTTTTACCTGCGAAAAATCAGAAAATGCATTAAACTCATTTGACTGGTGGGCGCATTTCAGAAAATTTAATTTGCTGACGCTGAACCTAATTATAAAACCACTCGAGAGTGCATTATGCAATTGATGGTGACACAATTTAAATTTATCTCACGAGAGTAGTTTCGACGATTTAGATTTTGTTCAGTTTATTCCGTGCATTTGTTTTAATGAGTGTAAATCGGGTGTTCATAATGTTTTCGGTGATGTGGGTGTTAAGTGTCGGAGAAAAGTTGAATGATGCGGAAATTACGCAATTTGCTTAGGCTTTGGAAATTGCGACATTTTTTGGCTAACTTGTCGAGTTTATAATGATTTAGGTGTGCTTTGTGTGTTTCAAGGTTAGTTTGGCATGAATGTGGTTTCTGTGGTGAGTTTTTCTACGTTTAGTGAGTTTTATGTGGACGTTAAGTGGTTGTAGTGGTTATGATGAGATTTGAAAGGTTATGTGGAGTTATCGTTAATTTAGAGAAGTTCCCGTTGAGTGATTACAGAATATAAAAAAATTTGTTCGTCTTTGGTAAGTTTGGTGAATTCAAAGGTTCATGTGGTGAATACCTTGTAAATGCAAAGTATAATTGATTATTTGGTGACTCCATGATGATTTGATGATTTTTTTGCACAAAATATATGAGTTTTAGACTCAACTCTAAAGTCTCAAACCAAATACACCAAACACGACACTTACCAGCCAATAATATTCGCCCAATTAGTTCATTTCTTCCTATATTATCAAAGTCCATCACCATGACATCTAATGAGCATTCTCTAATCTTCTCCCATGGCACGTTAAAACTAAATGAGTCATTGAAGTGTGGATTCAACGTGCATTTGAAAATTGGCGTCTTTCTTTTCTCGATGCGCTTGTCGCCAAACTGTAGCCAGACTTTGACGTAGGGATCTGTGAGCGAGAGAAAAAGAAGCGAGTGTCACATGTTGTTTAACGACTTTCCCTGCGGGGAATCTATGCAGAGAACACCTGGCAGAAGACTAGAATCAAACCTTAATTGAGTGAATTTTGTGACATTTATCAGTCTTTTGCCAGGTTAATCGAGCATTAGTGATTTAGTAGTCAAGTTGCAGTCTAATAAAAGTCAGACGACGTATGAAATCAGCTAAAGCCACTGTCAATGTACCAAACCGCTTAAAAAATCAAATAGAAACTTCAGTCTTGAATCAAGCCTTGACTGATGAATATGAAAACAAATCTAAACACTTTCATAGCTTTTTTTTTCAACAAAATAAACTCAACTTGACCAAAACAAAATTTGCAGCGATTGTTTCGTGCTTTTCCCTTCCCTAATCCGATTACAACTGACCTGATTTGCCGTTGATATCTTTTGCTTTCAGGTTTCTCGCCTTCACGAGGCTTAGCGTCAAGATGGAGTTTGATGGATGGTAGCACAACGAACACAACAATTCACCACACTTATCCTTCGCTGGTGGCTTCAGAGCCTTCCAAAATGATGGTTTCCCGGTAAAGTCCACCTGACACAGCGGCAAAAACACCTCGCCGATCGAATCATCGCGCGAGAAACGATCGTAATCAAACACGTGAAGGTGCAGTATCCTAGATTGGAGCTTTTGGACTGGGAAACCCTCAAAATAGAATGTTTCGTTCCAGCGCGGATTCAGTGTGCGACGTTTGATTTTCGTTTCGAGGCGATGCTTCTTGTCAGGCAGGAGAGTGACTCGTACGTAGGGGTCAGATGTGCCGCTAAGATCTTTTGCGGGAAGTTCTTTGCCCTGTTGAAAGGAAAAAAGTTGACGATTTTAGTGAACATTTAGTTTTCCTGGACTTGAATGCAAGTTTACTTGATTTTATTCGTTCAAACTAAATCAAGCCAGACTTGCTTCAATGTCAAAGCCTTTGTGAAGTCATTTTTTGAACACTCTAAAAGTTAAATTTGTATTATATTTTATTACAGGCTTAACCCTATTGGACTACGTTGGAAATTACGTTTGACTTAAATTTGATTTAATTCATCTTCAGTACTAAGAACTGTGTGCCTTAAAATCAAATTAAAATCTGACAAAAGCCTAATTTAATCATCTCAACAGTTTTGCAACATCAGATTGGGCCATTCAATTAGCAATATTCAACTGTACTCACTTGAATAACTTTAAGTATGAGTGTCGTGTTTTGGAAATCATATTCCAATGAGAAATGAATCTGTCCAACGTTCTCGGTGGCTTCAGAGCTGTCGATGTACATGTCGACCATCGAAACACTTCGGTTCTGCAAAGTTCAGAGTTTAATTAGATTATGTGGAATGAGTGTCGTGCTGAAAGCCTTACTGTTGCATTATCCTTGTTTATTGTTGTACCACGTGAATCAGTCTCGGAGCTAGAGCCAGCAGGAGATTTAACTTGCGTACTCGATGACCTTTTCATTGAGCGGTTACGGAAATAAAAGCAGAGTTTTAATTAGATAAAAAAACGCATCTTAAATTTTATGTTTTCTCGTTTGCAAGAGAAAGGGTGAATTACAATTAGAAAGTTTTCATTAACTTCGTACAAAACAAAATATTTTTCTTTCTAACTTGCTTTGATAAGAATTAAAGTTGAAAAAGAAGATTCAAAAATTTCACAGAAATTTAAACATGTGATATAAAAAAAATGTGACAGGAGTTAGAGAGAAAAAGATACAAGTTGAGCTTTAGATAGACGGGAAGCTCTGACCCGAATGATGATTAATTACAGAGATGTCGGGATGTGATTCCAAAAGAATAATTTGATATAAAAACCACAGAAAAGTTGTCCGTTGTATTAACCAGAGACTGCATTTGATGGATTAGGAATTAACAAGAAGAGTGATTTTGTTTTGAACAACGACTTCTCGGAGTTGGACTAGCTTGAAAAAAGATTGAAAGTTTCAATGCAATCGTTTTGTTGGAAGAATTAGTCGATGCTTTGAAGTTCTGTGATTTTTTTTTTATAAAAAACCTACGCAAAGCTTTAAATTTGAAGAATTATTCGACGCTTTATCGCTTCAAGCGTTGCATCGCTTCAAAACTAAATTTAAATCAAGACAGTCACAATGTCAACAGTAAAGTCAACAAGTTGTAAAAGTAAAGCTTTACTATTTAATCTAACGTTTTGGATTTTATTACAAATCATGCAACAACGACTCAGTAAATTATTTGTATCATAAAAAGGGTGAAAGCCTTCATAAAGCTTTTCTTTTATCTTTTTAAGCAGTCAGCAGTCTCTGGCTTGATAAACCCAAAAATCAAAATGTCATACGGTTATTATTACTACACACAGAGAAAGAGAGAGAAGAATGACGAGAGCTTTCAAGAAAGAAATGTCATCAAACATCACTCACAGAATGATAAGAAAAGTGGACGACAACAGTTACAATAACAAGTCACAATGAGAGCGAAGAAATTCAGTAAAAATAAAAACACAAACAATCTAGCGATAAAGAGAAAATCAGCTCTCTAGTCCCTCAACCCCAAAGTCCAGTCTCCCCAGCCTTATTGACAACACATTAAGAGTTCAGAGTTATCACAAAGATTACAACCTTGAAAACCTAGAGATACCGAACAATAGAAAAGATAGAAAGAAAGATAAAAGAAAATTTGATGAAAGAGACAAAAAAAAAGGAGAAAAACATGTACAACTTGTAATCCAATTAATCTCATTAGAGACGACACAAAAAACTGTCGATGGGACAGAAAAGGGATGCGTGAATCGAATTTGCAATGCAGGGAAAGATACGAAAATGAAAGGTTGGCTACAGTCTTCGTCATCATTTACGCCAGTGCTTACTTCAAGGACATAAGCCATAGGCGTTGATGGCATTAGATAAATAAGAAAGACTTCGTATACAGTTGGCTACGGTTAGTTAGATTACAGAAGGCTATGACAAGATTACCCGCACGAAAGCGGGTCGTTTGGGTGAAGCGTAACATCGAAAAACTGTTTAAAATTTCTTCAAACCTCAGCGGCAGTGTTCGTGCCTAAGGTCCGACTTTATTTCGTTAAATCCCTAGTTGGATGTCCGATTTACATGAAAAGCTTTTAGAGGTGAACTCAAGAGAAGGGACATTGCGAAGTCACTCATCAGCAGTTTTGTGATTACAGATGTTGAAGCTAATTCGAATGAAATTTGAGCGTGAACGACTTTGATTAGGATAATTCGACTTAAAAATTTGACTGACTTTGAAAAGTTTAATTAAGCTGTTTATAAGCTACAGTGGTTAATTTACTGTAAGAAATAAAGCTTCAAGGAAAATTGCTCCATTTTTTCTCTACTTCTAAGCTTCAATTTCCAACTTTTGGTCATTCACTTTAATGATCAAAGTCTTAAACACACTTTTCCTTGATCGAAAAACTGTCATCAACAATTTCCACCTCAAGAAGCTTCTTAACCAGCTTTTCCGCTCACTAGAAGCTTCACAAAACTTAAATACAGCCCTAGCATGGAATTTCAGAAATTGCACAAAAAGAATGTCTAATGTCCTACTTTGTATTTAGCTAACCGCTGTTGCCCACATCACGAAATTGAGTTTAGTAAGTTTTCAACATAGTTGGCAAGTTTCACCACAGTCGAGTTACTTTCACTCTTTTTATCTGATAACTGGCCAACAGTAATCGCAAATAAATGATATCAGGAAATTTGATACATATGAAGGAAAGTGACAAGCAGAAATTATTGTACACAGAACGAATCGCCAAATTGAGACACCATGAACGAAAAAGTTAAACAAAAAAGGCATCTCTGAACGGATAAAGGCAAAAAAGAAATAAAAAGTTATGAGAATGGAGTTGACACTTCATTAAAATCTAATTAAATGAGAAGGACAGGGAAAGAGATCTTATGAGATAACATCTTGTTGAATAAAAAGTTTGAACAAAACCGTTCTTTCGGCTTTAATAAAACAATTTTCCGAAAAAGCACAAAAACTTGAAAACATGAAAAAACACTTTTTGCAAAGGCAACGAGACAATGATTGACATTAAAACAGCACAAAACACGAGTCAGACAACGAATGACATTCAAACACCCCCATTTTTTATAAATTTCACCCGAAAAATATTGGAAACAAAGCACATTCTCGCACGAAACAATTAACATTCAGTCATGTTCCTTATTTTTAAATAGAAATTATGGAAATCGTTTACAGTTGAAGTCATCAAGGCTTGATTCGGATTCACAAGCAGGACGCCTTGGCGTCAAGTCTTGTTTATTCAGTTGTCTGAACTGAACTTTGTGAAGATTGACCGGTTGACGTTGAGTTTTTGACCGGTTCAAAGAATAGTTATCCATAGTTCTGGTATAAATAAAACGCATATCAAGTTTAACCGGTTCAAAGCAATATTGACGATTTTTGATTTTGAATACGATCAAAGCAAACAGACGCTATTCGAGTTTACACATTAATTTCAGATTTTTACTACAGCTATTGAATCAAATATCTAACATACATTATAAGCTTGATAAGCGGTTGATACAACATTTATAGGTAGACTTTTGACGTAACAATGATCTACTACAGTTTTCATCTAAATCCAGTTCAAAGTCCAACCAGTTTTAACCCCTGGATCATTACGTGGTCAAAATGTGTGCATTCTGAATGCTTGAAGCGTCAGGCAAATTTGCCGGGCACCATACACAAGAAGCATAGAGAAAACTTGCTAATGATGTCGAACGTAAATTCGACGCAAATTGCAAAAGTTTAAAAATGCAATAAAGGTTCGAAATGAAGCGGAGAAGTTTTCTATCAGGGAGAGAAAAAACATATGTTTGCAATAATTTTCTTGTTGGAACACCGAAAGCCCTTCGACATTTCATATGCCGTCGGCGATATCCAATTTTACACTCGCCTGAAGTACCCTGATGCACCAAGTCTATAGATTCAGCCTGCTATTCTGTAGATATGGTTACCAAGTCTATAAAACAGTTTGCGATTCGTATGCGAAATTACAAAAAATCAACATATAAGACCAAGTGTATGACGATTAAAGTTAAAACGTTGCTATATATTGTGAACTAAATTCATTTACGTTGCTGCTGCGTTTTCATTTCACGTCTTTAAGATGTCCGACGTAGATTGTCCAGAACGGTAAGAATGCGAGATAATGTACCAAGAACTTCTGCAGGAAAGGTTCACTATAGAACTTGTTAAGTGGAGATTTCTTCCGTATTTTCCGATCATTGATCACATCAAGGTCACTGGTTCATCAATTTTAATGTGATAAATAGGCATCTCATCTTGATCTTGTCAATCTATACACTTGGTTATCAATCTATAGAATTGTTCAGCATCTATAGACTTGGTATTGACAATCTTATCAATTTATACACTTGGTTCTCATCAATTTAAAGACTTGGTTTTAATCTATTGACTTGGTATTATCAATCTATAGACATGGTTCATGTTGATTCTATAGACTTGGTAATTTTGCATGCGAATCGCATGTTTCTGTTTTATAGACTTCGTAACCAAATCTACAGAATAGCAGGCTAGATCTGTAGACTTGGTGATTCTACTGTATAGACTTGGTTACCATGCAGGGTAACTTCAGGCAAGTCAATTTTACAAGCTTGTTTTTAGTCAGTGTCAAAACAACAAAACGCTTCAACAGGTTTCTCATACTCTGTTTAAGACAGAAAAATTTGCTAGCTTAATTTCCCATGAAATTAATCGCGTTCAACTTTTAAGCCTTAGCAAAAACCCGTTGAATACTGTCAACTTCAAAACCCTAAAGCTTTTAGCATTTATTTTTTAAAAAAAACTTAGAAACAAGTTGTATGCATACATTTAAATTTACTGCATTGCTACAACTAGATATTGAAATTCGTACTTGTTTTCATATAATGACACCAATTTGAATCCGTGGTCTTTTAACTCGTGGGATATTCCAAGGGTAGAGTTTTTAATGCCAGTATTTTTGATAACCACCCCTACTCAATCCCCAATTTGCCCTTGTACTCCCACTCGATTTTTTCATTATAAAGCATTAACGTCTTTGGGAACAACATAAATTTTGCAACACATGACACGTTTAGCTAGAACGAAAAGGCAAACAGCGATGAAGATTAAATGAGAGCAGCCACATTTGACAGCGACAATATTCATGATAATGATACCAGCAAACAGAATATATAAGACACTGTGGTAGCTGAGTATCGCGTTTCTTTTTGTTTAAAACCACAAGCACAGCTTTTTCTAAAATATTTAACAAAAATGATGTAAAAAATGACACGAAAAAATAAAGTGTTTGATAAGACGGGAAAAGCGAGAAAATTACGTAAGATGATGTCATGTTCATGTGTGTCTGGTGAAACGAAAATACATGTTGTTTATTGATGTGAGAGGAAAAATACGGATCGTATAAGCGTTGGAGGGCGAGGGAAGCAGGGAACAAGATTACGTAAGCCACTCAGCGACGGTTTCGCTTCGGGGAAAGTGAGTATCAATGTTTGCTTATCGTCTTCATGCGGATTGCTTGTTGATTTTTGAGATTTTGACACGTTTATGCAACGTTAAGTGTCCTAATGTGATCGGAAATTTCATTTTGTTGATCGTTTAATTGGTTAAGCAATAACTTCCACCCACGCTAAATTATCTAGAATTACTCTGCCGAGTGCCATAAATTCCCTTGATGCTCGTACTTATTGAGCGGGAAGATTGTTTTTGAGGTAACAAAAGGAAGATGAGATAAACAAAAATAAGATCGTAAATATAACAATTGTTGGGCTGGAAGAGTGGGTGGTTGGACGAACGGGGGGCGGGAATCATTGACGGAAAATGGGAAAAAACAATTGCTGCTAAGATCCAATGAAATATAGAAGCCGGAAATAAAGGAAACCTTTCAGCTCGGATGTTGATTCACACTCATCGAGCGACCCCGATAAAAGTCTCACCCTCAATTAAACAATCCCCGATTTCCCTAAAACTCGATACGAAAGCATCTAAGATAGGAAAAACTATAAAAAATCAAAACAAACATAAAAGTTAAGTTGGAAAGTTGGAAAAGATAGTTAAAGATAGTTGAGTTGAAAAATGTTTGTTCATTATCAACATTTTTGGCATGCATTCAGTTTAGGCTGACCATAAATTGATTGTAAAATTGTATAAAAATTGACAAATTATTGTAAGTGGATTGAATAAAATTGATATATTTTGGAGAAAATTTGATTTTTAAAGCTTTTCGCATATTTACAATGCTGCAAAGTCAAGCCAATAAATTAAAATTAATGAAATTGTATATTGCTAACGGATGCGTTTTGGAAAAATCACAAAATTTAGTTTAAAATTTAAGACTTTTTATAAATGTTCACAATATCTTAAAACTGTTCAAAGCTGCTTTTTATAACCTCAAACTGATGCGCTTGAAAACCCTGGTCAACTCGAAATAATTTGCTTCATTGTATCGATAACGCAGCATTCGCTAGCATTGCCATTGAAACACTTAACATAAGCGATATTTTATTCAAATTGTACAAAACAAAATAAAATAAAAACTTTTTTTATCATTCTTGTTCCAAAGCTTAATTTGAATATTGAAACTATACAGTGTTTAGGATTGTCAAAAAGGAGCTGTTAGGAAACAGAATCATCACAGAAAACAGATATTGCGAAATCTAAAAGCACGAAACACATTTTCTATTAACAGTTTGGGAAGAGTTTTGGGGAAAAGGTGAACGAGAACATGCCGGAGAGGGGTTAAAAGGCATTTATGCTGTAGGACAAATGTCGACTAATCATGGTTTCCGGGGTCCACAATTGCTCGCTTCGATTTGGCAACATCTTTTTTGCACTGCGTTGAAAACGGAAATTTGCATAATTTCTGCATAAATTACAATTATTTCTATCAAATTATAAATTTAAATGCCAGTCTTTTGCTGCCACCCTCTCTCAGCGACCGTTCTCATGACGTCATTATCGGAGATGTGGATTGAGAGACAGGACATTGAAGGGTATGTTCAAAAGTGACGGATTTTTTAACCAAACAAATGTTTTTGACTTTCGATTTGAACTTTTTGAGGTTAAAAAACAGTTTTTTTGACTTAAAGTGTTTCTAAAAGCATTTTTAAGTATTTAAAGCATTCGAAAGCTACTTGCAGTAGATTCTTGTTTGACTTCTTGGGTCAATGCTTTGTCTTGGGAACAGTAACTTGTTCTCCATAATAACTTGTAAGCACATGACCCAGTGTTTAAGCAGCTTTCAAATTACCTAGCAGGAATGTAGAATTACAAATTGCAGTTGATGAAATGCTTTCAAACTTCTGAAATGGTATACCACAGGTACACCACAGGTACACCACAAGTTTTCAGAGATAAAGCTTATCAAATTATTCAAACTTAAACATTTGTGCGATTTCTCTTGACGACACTTTCAAACTTTCCCTAGGACATTGAAATGGAAAAAGCAATAAAGAATTGAGGTTAGGGATCTTGATATATCTGGATAAAAGGATTTTCTTGGAATGCTAAAAGGAAAGTCGTCTTTTTTTTCTTCTTCCTGTCCTTTATTTTCTTGCTTTTCTCGGTTCAGATATTCAACGATCCCCATCAAACGTAATAATTTTGCATCTACGACAAAGACAATCAATTTCCTACTGAAGAGATATTTGAACGAGACACGACTTTAATATTGTTCTTCATACGCTTCCTAATGATGCAAAGTTGAGTGCACAAAGTTATCCAAATGTTTAAGAAGGCATTTTTGGATGCAATAATTAAATTAATTGTGGTTTTGACTACCTGTTGTCGTGTGATGGCGTTGACTCTTCGAGTGCCGTTCCCGGCGGCCCCACCGACACCGAATAATATTCAAAAAGAGCGACAATCATTTCGAGAGAACGCGTCATTGCCGCCCACATCTCCTGACGATTTTCTGCGTTTTTTTGAAGCTTCTTGGGCTTTCTGTGCGGAGTTTTTATTCTACGCATACGAAGGGAAGGGTTCAGTGATGATGGTTGATGATGTTGAATGAGTCATGATTGGGCGGAGGATTAATTTGTAATTTAAATGGTTGTAAGAATAAATTTTTAGGGTTAAAAAGACGTCCGAAGGTTGGACGCAAAGCTCGGATTGCTTAGGAAATTTTTGAAGCTTTGCCTGCCCCCTCGGGACGACTCAATTTTTTTCTTCTACAGTTTACCAATTAAAAATTCTCATTCAATACAAAAGAAAAACTTCAAAAACAAATAAAAACTTTTTTAACACAATTTTCAGGGCAAATTTTATTTTTCCCTTCTTTGCTTTTCGGTTTAAAGTGTTTCTCAGCGGAAAATTATGCTTTGAAGGGAGGGGAAAAATTTCGTGCTAAGGCAAAGGGAGAACTTTTCTAGCACATGCAGCAGTCGAGTGTTTTAAACAATTTCTATTTCTCGGCAGACTGAAAATACTTTTTATGGAACAAAGCGGCACCATCGAAAAGCGACTGTAAGCTCCACATTTAGAAATCGCAGCGCTGCACTTAACGAAGGGCTTTTGTTTCAGGCTAGACTGGTTGTGTGAAAGCAGTTTTTGGGGGGCCAGAATGTGACGTCACTGGCTGTTTCTCAACTTTAACCTTAATTTATATTTCAAGAAAAGCTTTTTAGCTTACAAACTTTTATTTCAAATATGTCAACAAAGTTTCTCAAAATTCTCCGTACATTAAAATGCTTCTTACGGTTCAAATTCATGACGAAACTTTTCCATTAATTGCGTCAATCACCCTCTAGTGACGCGACTGTCTAAAAACTCCACCGTTTTATGACCTGAAACGTGTTCTGTGCAAAACTTGATAAAGTTCCAAAAATAGATACGCTTGTTTTCATTAGCAACGCCACTTTTAATCAACCCCACTGCCCGTTTTGCATAATTTTAACCCAAACCTTGACAGTCAAAATTCAAGGTCGACGGTGTGACGTCAATCTGTGTATCACAACTCAGTCTTCCCAGCCCATCGGGTGGAAAACTTGCATTCACACCCATAAAAAGCGAATCGACAACACAAAGTCTCAAACAAACTTAAAATTTTAATGGGTTGATGAAAGGGTTAATTTAATGAGGTAAGATACTCCTTGTTTGCATTCGCTCAATCGAGTCAATGTGTCAGGATTAATTCAAACATTCATTACAGAAAATTGTTGGCTTTGATCTGGAAAAGTGAAATCATTTCCACAACAAAACCAGCACGAGACGAGTTAAATTGAAAATCCAAAAATCCAAGTTGATCTTCCACTCGAACCTTCATCTTGCTAATCCCACTTCTCGCACCAACCACTCCGACCCCCAAATCGAATTTGAACAAAGACGGATGGTATGAAGTATGGAAAACGGGGATGAAATATTGGTTTATAATTTGATCAAAGCCTTAATGGGAATTTGAAATTGCGTACATGTAAAGTGACGACGGTAGAGTTACTGAAGAGAATAAATGATCAAATATGACAAAAGTGACATAAAGTAGAGAAAGTATGAAAACTTCTAGCGAAATATGACTAGAACGACCTGATAGAAAAGTTTTTGAAAGTAAACACAAATTTTAGTGAAAATAATGACTAGAGTGACTTGGTGTTTAAAATCTTAGCGTTAAAAAATGTCTAGAGTTCATATTACGTCTAGAAA
>JPYR01000735.1:11489-35826 GCA_000775305.1 Belgica antarctica | reverse complement strand
TGGGCCTGGTTGGTTTGGGCCTGGTGGGCCTGGTTGGTTTGGGCCTGGTTGCTTTGGACCGGGTGGGCCTGGTTGCTTTGGACCGGGTGGTCCTGCTGGGCCTGATCAAAAAAAAAATTAAAAATGTGTTTCGAACAATTTCCGCAGTCGATTTTTATGATGATTTGGTTTTATGAAATTATAATAATTCAAGCTGAACTAACCTGGTGGACCGGGTCTAGTTGGACCGGGAGGGCCTTTGTGTGGGATCACAGCATTAGATAAGCATTATTAGTTAAGCATTATTTCAAAATAATTGTTTTAAAAGCTTGTTCTTTGATGATCCACCCAATTTTGTAGCAAACGTTCTCAATAATCCTTACTGAACGTCTCAATCTTTGTTATTAAATATTAACGTTAAAATTTGGTGGATAATCAGTTGATAATTTTTTGCACGTTTTTACGGTTATTTTGAAGCTTTTTGAACTAAAATATTCAATTTTACTAACCCGGAGGGCCAAGTGGGCCGGGACGAGTTGGGCCGGGAGGTCCAGGAGGTCCTAAATGCATAAAAAAGCGTTAAAATTTGAAGTTTCGTTTGTTTTTTAAGATTTAGAAATTTCGATGCAAATTAAAACAAGTTTTGAAAACGAATCAGTTGATAGCGGTATCGGAACTTCTATTTCTAAAATAAGTACGATTTTGTACAAACCTGGGGGTCCTGATCAGCGAAGAAACATGGAAAAAACAAAACAGAGAAACTCAGTAAACATTCATTTATTTTCAACTAATATGCAAGTAACATGCAAGAAATTGAGAAGGAAATTGTAGAGTCGAGAGCTTTTTTAAAAGCACTGAAAGTTAAAAGTTCATATCAGTTGCAGCTAGCCCCAATCCCACTCTTAATTGGATTAAAGTATTTTCTCTGAAACAGAATTTATAAATTTGTGAGTATTTTGAAATGATTGGTTTAGTAGAAGTCCTGATAAAAAAGAAGTCGAACTGGTAACGTGCAAAAAAAAGTTGATAGTAGAATGAACAGGAAGATTGTGTTCATGTTGGATAGTGAAAATGACAAGATTAAAGAAATCTCGGTCATGCTAAAAAGTCAATCGTTAAAAAACCTTTTGGTCCGGGTCTGGTTCCTCCGTTTGGCCCGGGTGGACCAGGTGGTCCTTTATACGTTCAATCGGCTCATTAGTAAATTTTTTTGAAGTTAAACTCTCTTCAAATCTTACCTGGGGGTCCTTTTAGAAAGAATTAAATAAAAAAAAAACAAACGTTAGTTGATTTTAAAATCTAAATTTGAGAAGTCAAAAAGTTTTTGCATTCATAGTTCTGGAAGCAAAAATAAAGTTAGTCGTTGTTTTACACACGCTTTATTTAAGACGCATCTTAACATTGTGCATTAACCCATAAATGACAAAAGTCGAGGGGTAATAAAGCGTAATCAACAACAACAACACTGTGCATTTGCTAGCACAAACAAAAGCGCTGCTTTCCGAAACAAGCGCGTTCACAGTAATGATTGCAATCGCATTTTGAGGTAGATTACGCGAAGTTTTTAGAATACACTACCAAAGCATGTACTAACCTGGTGGTCCATTTGGTCCGGGTGGTCCTGGTGGTCCGTTGGGTCCTAACAAAGTCAATGAAAAGTCCAAGAATTTAATTTCAGATCTCAATTGAAGAAATCTTGTTTGAATATACCTCCGGGTCCTAATTAAGAAGAAAAAAGCGTTAGTCACAAGAGAAACCTTGACAAGTTAATCATTAAAAGTAATTCGTTTAAAAAACCTTATTTCCATTTATTACACTCATGCCTGATTATGAAATCGTTAAAAATGTGTTGTCTTATGAACAACAATTTTTTCTCTTCAAGTTCTTAAAATTCTGAGTCATGAAGACATCGAGCGCTGTTTTGTAAGCGGAATTAAGGTTTGAATCAAAAACAATGAGGTAAGCTTACCGTTTGGTCCACCTGGGCCGCCTGGGCCGCCTGGTCCTACGCCACCTGTAATAATTATGCAAATACGCAACGGTTGAATACCGCGAAAACACAATCATCGAGTGGAAAAGTTTACCTCCATCACCTTCGCCATCACCATCGCCTGTAAAATAACGCGATTAACACTTTTTTATTTTTGCAAAGTCATGTTTGCTTACCGAAGCCTCCTTCTGGTCCAACCACGTGAATGTAGGGGAGTGCTGGCGGCCAGTATTTTCCTCTTTCATCAGGAGTGTATCCGCCACCTCCGTAGTTCTGGTATTGTCCTGCATCATCCGAACGATATTGCCCGCTATTATCTGGTACATACGAATATGCTGAGTTGTCTGGCACGTACTGCCCGCTATTATCTGGTACATATGCACCACCCCCATCTGCTTTGTACGCATATGCTGAGTTGTCTTGCACGTACTGCCCGCTTCCGTCTGAAACATATTGGAATTCGCCTTGGCCATTGCCGCAGTGCAGCAATGCGCCTATCTGAAGCACACAGACAAAAAGAGAACGTCATTTTATCGTTCGCAATGAAAATCCATCACCAAGCGAGCGAGCGAGACTCATCAGGTCGACATTCCTTCGCAATTTGTAACACAGTGATGATTAACTCAATGTCATCTTCAAGAACTCAACTCCAAACAGGTTCCGACTCTCACTTTTTGTTTTTGCAAAATTCAAGTTTCATAAAGTCGAATCCGACGACTTATTCATCGAGAATTTAAAATTTATCTCTGTTTTCAAAGACAACACGACTCGATGAATAAAATTTAGATCACGAATGTAGGAAGAGTTTCTACCAGTCGATTATCATAATCTGTTCTTCCATAAATCTTGATTTAACTATGTCCTGAGATTTTCACTCGCGAATTTAAAATTCCGTTTTTTATCGCCGCGAACACAGCCATCCGCGGAGAGGTTCATAAGACTTGATATAATTTAAATTTTCAATTTGCACTTGACATTTCCAGCCGCCCGTGTTGATGAGCTAAGCGTCAGCAGTCGCTTAACGCCAACCACATCAAAACAAAAAACAAAAAGACACTCATGAAAATAAAGCCCATTTTGAATATGAGAATTTGATTTCGTTAACTCGATCTTTGGGATGTTTTTGGAGGCATTGGACCATTAGCATACGACACTAATTTATTTATTTGCTTATGAATTGATTAAAAACACGATGATGCCACAAAAAAAAATCATCTTAAGAAACTTTATCTGATTCAGCCGAAATTGGACTTTTGCAATGCGTCCTTGCAGAGACAACTCAGTGGAAGAGATTTTTAACTGATTTTAGTTCCGTTTGCATATTTTAGAACAATCATTAGCATAAGCAACTGCTTAAACCGTCATTAGCTTAGCGATTTTAATTAAACGCAGTCAACTTCATGTTGTTAAGATAGTAAAAGCAGAGTGCTAGATTTGTGCTTGGATTTATAAACTTCATGTTTAAACACATGGCTAAGATATTAATATAATACTTTACGACTTAAGTTTTTCTAAACCTATTACACAACCTTCGCATCTACTTTTAAGTCATCCCTGATGTGTCACGAACCGCTCGTGATTCAAACGTTAAATGTTTGTTTCAAACGCTATCAATCGCATGCATTTATCGATTGCGTTGACTGTTAATGAGCGAGCAACGTTAATCCCCGATGAAATCGAGTTCAAAGTAAGCGAAGAAGCCAAACATCATTTGTAACACTCGGCTTATCGGTTATGTCGCGACGTGATCTTCGCTGGTCGTTTTCTTTCTTTTTGACAAATCAAAGCCTTGACAAGAACTCGTGTGATACTTTAAATTATAGCAAAGTCTTATTTATATGACAGCATTGAGTGGTGCCTTCGGCCAAAATAAAATGATATGCGGCAAACCCAAATGTTTTGTGTTTTGCGACCGTTCAGGGTTACGCATCTTCAAAGTCTTCGTGCTGGTCAACCATATCTTTTCATTATATCAAATGTGCTAAATGACAAGGTATTGGAAAAAAAGAAGAGATATTTCAGCATAAAATCTTTTGACACTTTTTATGACGATTGGTTTCCAGTTTGAAGACCTTTTTTTGGATGTTATGTAAACGCAGAATCAGGTAATCAGTTTAGCATAAACATAAACTTCGGAATGACAAATAGAAACAACAGTTGTGCTGCGTGTGAAATCGGAAACCTCAAGTTCGGTGATTAATTTAAGCCGCATGATGCCAAGCTTTTAATTACAGAAGAATCAACTTAATGAATCAAATTGGGCTGTTACTTAATGGACGAGGGATCTGACAGACGGCTTTTCTGATGGATCATCTTCAAATTGACTAATTAGGAATTAATCCATAAAAAAATGATTGGGCAGACTGGCCAAATTGAGCCTGAAATCGTTAATCACAATGTCATCATGACGCTTGCGAAATCAATCCGACCTGGTTGTTTTATTATCGAGATCAAGATGCGTTCGTTGAATGTCAACTTTACATTTTTGAATTCGTGATCGTCACTTTGAGGGCATGAAAATTGGGTTCCAACTGATAAACGCATTAATTAAGACGAAAGTTGTGGGAAAGTAGCGTTTTTCAAGAGCAGTTTTTAAAGAAAATTGTAATAAATTGAGAAATTCGCTGGCTTTACAGCATTGCTGCTCAAAAATTGGCCGAAAAAGGCGCTTAATTGATGTGTCACACTTGACGCGATCATTACGTTGCATCATCGCAAATTGAAGCCTACGCGAAATGGACATTAACAGGAAAAGCATTTTTTTCATCGCTGTCATTATCATTTTGTCCATATAAATGCAATGCAGACTAAAGTTAATTTATCTGACAGCAAAATTTGCATTAAAATGAAGTCATTCAGGTGTGGGAAATCACGCGACGGAGCCGAGAAAGGAGTCAACGTTCCCGAAAAAACTGTGAAATTCTTCGACGCAGGATGATTGGCCGCGGTTCCGTCGCCCAAACAATAACAAATTTAAATTCAAGGTTGCCCATCGATGCTCTCATCGTCGAAAGACATAAAATTTCTGTCGATAACACCTTTTAGCGAGATGGAAGATCAGTGGAAGATTTTGGTTCTGGCCAGAAAAGACTCGCAGCCATTAAGATTTAATCTAAATATTCCAAACATTAGTAGATAATTTATGCCCACGAAAGATCTGCCTCGATTTATATCTCTATATATTTATTCAAATTCATGACAACGATGACAACGATTTACAAAAAAATCTTCGAATTTGTAGCATCTTCAAGACATGGTATTGGGCTGTTGTCATTTGGCTATTTTTAGCCGCCCAATAAAAATCTGCTGGAAATGTTTTAATCCGTCGATTATTTCTTTTTAACAGCCCTAGACTACAGGAATGTTGACTCAATTTTGTGCTTATCTAACCGGATTCTAACTACGAAATTACGATTTTTTTTCGGTTCCTGTTTTCGTGGAGGCGATTACCGTTTCGCAAAACTGACCATCTCAACTTTGATCTGAACTTCAAACTTTTCATTTCACTTTCCTTGTCTGAGTTTCACTCTCGCTCGATCGGTGATCGGGCTTGCACAAAGTTTTGCACTTCATTCTTACCAGGAATATTAACATTTCTAATCTCATTTTGATGCACTCAAAATGATTTTTCTATCGCAAAATTTCGCACAAAATTCACTTCTAATTACTTTCAAACTCGTCCTTTCCTAAAAGTCGTTTTTTTTCAACGATGTGATCCGATGGACACGCAAAAAGCTACTGACGAAAATCCTTCGAGTGAATCTTCATTATAAGTGAATCGATAAATGTAAACCAGGCAAACTGGCTTTTTCGTGCTCAAAAATGCCTTCAGCACGAGAGCTTTATCAAATCCAGCAAACTGTTTCACGTGCGTCTTTTGGGTTCGTTGAATGAGAGCCGAAGACAAACACGAAGCGAAAGGTGCTTCTCATCTTTTCGTCGTCTTCGGACCATTGTTTCACGCCGCGAAGACAACGAACGAAGATAAGTAATATATTCAGCATTGAGGGGCAGCTTCTCATCATTGATTTCACACTTCATGGCCATAATTTGGAGCAGTTCTGCAGTGGAAATCTCGTTATCATGTCTCGGACACCAGATCCACGCTACCTGCTTAAATTTTGTAGAATTATCGCGCTATTTGATGTTTATCAGCCATACATAATGCATATTCACATGCTTCGAATCAAAAAACTTCTAAAGAATCGTTCAAAATTCATGTTTTGTGTTACAATTGTTCTCACAACCGTCCAACTTCCTGATAAAACTGGCGACGGTCATATCTTCGTGTTGACTAATGAAGCTATAAATTATAATTTTTATTAGCCTACAAGTTCTCATCGTTTAATGAGTGTTGACCAAATATTTTAATCTCGGCTGCTGTTGGATTTGTGGGAGTTGAATTAGCACGCAATGCGTATCAATTAATGAATAAATTCGTTACTTCGTTAGCATCTACGTCGAAGAATGTTTGAACAAAGCACACAAAGAAAATTAAACCATAAACTGCTTACTTATTAGCGAATGATTGCGCACACAATGTAGAAAATAAATCATCCACTATAAGTTATACTGCAGATTTAAATTCCTTTAAAATTCCCCAATAAAATTCCATAGGAAGTTCATCAAGAACAGCCTTCAAGTCGCAAATTCTTGAGGTGGTTAGTTCAGTTAGTTCATTATCTTCTTCAGATGTACTCCATCTGAATGATATATATTTAAATGTATGTTTAGTTTCCCGCTGATATTTGGCTTCTTTAGAAATATGTAGCTTTGGACTAGTTAGTCAGGTTTTCCGAACTGAATCTATTTCCATTAATTAGATATACCAAAAAACGGCCAAAACTATATAAACGGAATCAAACGCAAGCTGAACGGAATCTGAAGCAAGTTTTTTGTGTCGTTCTGCCAAGTTTCCGAGAAAAAATAAGTCCTTAACAGCTATTGCATAATTCTACTGTTTAACTTGAACATTGGAAACACAACTTTGAATTCAAAGGATTTTGTTCAGTAACTTATCTAAGCCAGTCAAGGCAGGTCTGACCGGCTGTTTGCAAATTTATTTGGAAACAGCAAACAAGGCAGTTGACATCTGATATCGCGGTGTAATATTTCGGGTTTTTCTCACATTTATAGACTAAACATTCAACCGATTTAGTTGACAGTCCTTTGGTCAGGAAGATCCAGACGGTTTATTTTAAGAAGCCAATAACATTTTAATTTGTTTTCCCGAAATCTTGCAGAGACTTCAAAAGTTAAAAGACTCGAAGTGTGATGACTTTCGTGTTCATTCGTGTTCATAACCGGCCCAGCGTATTTCCATTTTGACCGATAAACTGCAACAAATTTGAATAAAACGTGTGTCTTTCCCATGCCTTTAAAAAGTTTACAAATTCACGTAAAATTTACAATATCGTGCATATTTATAACAAAAGCCGGGCTTCAAATTAACATTCAGAGATGAATTTAATTGGAACAAAACATAAAAAAATTTGCGATCTGATTCAGAGTATCGCCAATGAAAACCAAGTTTAATGACTTAATCGCCCATCTCGGGGATGTAGGGCTATAAACAGTTGCTGGTCAATTGATTAACCAGTAAATGCACGAAGGTTGCGCGATTTTAATTAGCGACAAAGCGTCGAGATGAAGGAGAAACCGGCTTTGATCTTCTCGCTAAAGCTTTTTGCATTCAAATTGAATTGAGAAAAATTACTGATTCACGATAGACAAAACTGAGTCCAAGTGGTTTTTTTTGAATGTATTATTATTTATTGATTTATCAAAGCAAATTTTATAAATAGGTTTGGTTTCAGTTCTACGATAGCATGATAAAAGTTTTTCCAAAATTTATTCAACACTTTGCTATTTGATAATCACATTAAGATAGCTTTGATGTTATGACCCATAAATTTGTCACTTTTCGTGCCAAATCACAAGAAAATCTCGAATTCAAGAATGTTGGGATTGAAAGGAAGTGAAACCAAAGCAGCAACGATGTGAATAGTTAACATATATCCTTCAGTCTTTGGTGCCGTGTTTCTTCGACGGATAAGATAGTCAAAAGTGTTAAAACACTGATTTTGTTGTAGAAATTCGTGTTAAACATGAAAAAGATTTTTGGAAAAGGATTTTTAAACTTGTAGAACTTTCAAGTTCTGCTAAAAGCATTCGTCAAACGAAGATCTAGCTTCCAGAAGTTTTAAGCTTTAAAAGCTTACTCAAAAGCTTTTATAGCTTTCAAGTTCAAGCTTCTGGATGGAATTAGAAAAAACCTTCAAGTGCGTTGACGAATCGTAATGGTAGGCAATTAATGCTAAACCAAACCAAAAACGTATAATAAAAAACACCGGATGATAAAGCGATGTTTCTGAAATGTATGTAAATTAATGGTAGCTAATTAATTAATGACGGAAAGTCTGAATATTTACTAACGCACATAATCGCACACAACAAGCGTATAATGGTGATGATTTGCATGCTTTGAACGGCGGTCAAGAAAAGCAAGTGCACAAATAATGAATATAATTTTAATAGCAATGAAATTGCCTATGAAGCACTGTCATTTAAGTCATGAAGGTAGAAAAATTCGCAATCGACCGTTGCGCGTCTAAACAGCCTCAATAAAATCTCTCCATTTTTCATCATCCGTGGTCCGAGTATCGATTCGTTGTGACCACCATATCACAACAAACATTGAGCGGTGAAAGACATACGACGAACTTGACTCACTGAAAAATGCAAAATAAAACCTTATCTCATCTCGTCACCACTCAATAATCTTTTTAAAAAAATTTGGATTCATTGCAACGCGTGTCACAAATATGCGTGCGAAAAATCCCCATCATCGCTGAACTTTGTTATTACTGCCTTGAATTTACTGGCAAATGGATTCTCAAACACCACAGAATAAACAAATTCAGACTTCTGTTTATTTTAATTCACGATCAAACTCGTTTCAGTCTCTTTTCTGTCTTCTTTACTGTGATTCGAAGCTGAATTTCACATAAAATAGTCTTCAGTTTTAATTAAACCTTGGTTCGGGAAAGTCGTGGTCGTCATTATGCGCTCAATAATTAGTATTACCGTGAGTTGGATCGGAAATTTGTGCAAATTTCGACAGCATTTGAATCGTCGATGATTATTTTCTAGTTTTTGGTATTCCTGGCCACGGGGGCACAAAGTCTTCCGCAGTTCCAGTCGTTTGGTCAGTCATTCTCGTCGTCAAGTTTTGTTGGGCCCAACGGCCAAGTCGTTCAAAACAGTGTCTACGAAGACTCAAATGGAAACCGCGTCGTCAACGGATTTCCAGAATCACAGCAGTCGGATCCAGTTCAAGCTCCACCTCCTGCTCGAGCACCCATAGCTGCCACTGCACGACCAGTCGTACCGCAGTCAGCACCCGCCAAGCCTGCAAACACCGACAATAAAAGTGGTCAGTACGTCCCAGATGACCGCGGAAAATGGAAGGGGAACTAAACAGCTGACACTATCGTTATATTGAATTTTATATTTTTCATGTAAAATAAAAGCGATTTTACAGACAGAAGAAGGGAATACCGTTCCATGACTTTATTATACACCAAACTCGTTTTCCGTCACTGAAAACAAGAAATTCTTGTGTCGGGTTTTTAGTGTCAATTTCGCATCTGAGAAGTTAAGTCAAGTCGTTGAGTTAATTAAAAATAAAGCTGGTCTTGGTGGTGGTAAGAACCAATTAAAATGCTGGATACACAAGCGGAACATTGTCTTAGAAAGTGCTTTCTTAGAACAAAAAGCTACAACAATTAGTGCTTTTTTGGGCCAACAATTGATATGTACCGACAAATATATCTCGAATAACCTTCCAGGTGTTTACTTGTGTAATTATAATTGTCTCAACGGCGCCACAAGGAACTGGTCAATCTTTTTCATCTTCATTCGCTGTCGGTCCGGATGGCAAGGTCGTTGACAACAGCATTTACGTTGACACGGAAGGAAATAAAATCGTAAATGGAGTGAATCTTAAGACGAAGCCCAGCGATGCGTCAGTGGCCGTGTTGTCAAGGCCAGACTGGGAATCCCAAAAATCACCACCAAGATCTGGGGCATACGTGCGCGATGACAGCGGGAAATACAAAGGCAAATGATAGTCCCGCGCGTGTCATCTTCAAGTGTATTCGTGAAAGTCTGAAGCTGCAAGTTCATTCACCGAACAATTCCGATGAAAGCTTCAAAAGCTTTTGAAAGCTCCGAAATTTAAAACCGTCAGTTTTGAATTCGTTGAATAAAATTAAGAAATTAACAAAAACTTTGGCTTCTTTATAATTGTTCACTCATAACACCTCCGTAGAAAGACATCCAAGCGAAGGCTTGTTAATGGATCATTCGATCTCGATCTCCATAGCTTGTCAATGGAAATGGATTCATATTTCATTCGCCGACTAGTCTACATCACCAAAATTAACAAACGCGACTCTCTCATACATATCTCTTCTATCACCGCGTCGGAACCGGTTTCGCTAGTCATCTCCACAAGAATTGGTCTTCGCGCCGCAGTTAGTTCTCGCATGATTAGGCATCAGTTTCAGTTTAACTTTCACGGTGTCAAGACAAACATAAAAAAGCGGTGAAGGGCCAAAAGATGAAGAAAGTTTTAATTCTCGCAGTGAGTTCGAATGTTTTCACGGTCACACCTGCGACTAATCTTTGATTTTATGTGTTAAACACAAGGTTCTTATGAACGTACATATCTTCGTTTATTCAACTCCGCAAATCTTCGGCCAATCATTCTCGTCGTCGAGTGCCTTGAACTCAAATGGACAGGTTCTATCACAGAGCGTCTACACCGACTCGCAGGGGAACCGCGTCATTAACGGACAAAACGTCCCTGGACAAGGGCCGCTTACATTGACTCTAGACGCTATCCTGCCACCGCCGCTGCCAGGTTTCCAATTCAATCAACAGCCGTATCAACCTGGAAGTCAGCCAGCAAGGCCACCACCAGTCACATCAGCACCTGTCAGAAAACCTGTAACTTCCGTACCTGTCAAGAAGCCAATCACTCAGGCACCTGTTAAGAAACCAGTGACTCAAGCACCTACTAAAAAACCTGCCACTCAAGCACCTACTAAGAAACCTGCCACTCAAGCACCTACTAAGAAACCTGTAACAAAAGCGCCCACTAAAAATCCGACAAATGTCAACCCAAGTAAAAATCCGACAAATGTCAAGCCAAGTCGGCCAGCAACGTCTCGCCCAGCAACGTCTCGCCCAGCCTACACCAAATCATCATTAGATAAGAATGGCTATCCAACTGACGGGTCTTACGTTCACGATAATTCCGGCGACTACATTCCTGACAACCGCGGTCAATATCGCGGAAACTAGATCATAAAACTCATCAATGGAAACAACACAGGTTTAGAATCGCTATCAGTTTATTTTATTCATAATTTTCTGTTCCACTTATGTCGATGAAGTTTTGGGACATAAAAAGCTGTGAAATAAAAGACGAAAAGGATTTTCTGTGGAAACTTCAACGAAAATATTTCAACTACTATTTTAGATTGCGGAACTTAATTTTAACACGAATCTACCGTTTACAACATGAGTTGGAGACATTTTCAATAATGGTTGGATGTGAAACCTTCTAAGAGAAGTTGTGACGAGTTTTTTCGTAAAGCTTGAAAAGTGTTGCTTACATTTTGAAAATAAAGTCTTGAGTTTAATTTAAAAAGTAGTCGAAGTGTGAATTCCTTCTAATACAAGTTGCCAACAGTCTTTCTTTCTTACAATTAGGTTGAAAATTGAAGTTTATAGCCTCAAAAGCTCAAACTTAGAATTAAGCAAACAACATAACTTCTAAAAACTATATTTTTCAAATTCTTGCGTTGCTGCTTCTCTTAGAAGGCTGCACTGGTCGTGATCTACTTATCAACGTGGGTCTAATGAAAGGTAGAGAAGTTTTGCGTTTACTTTTTGTATCAAAAAGTTTATTGACTATTGTTTAATATGCTTACTCGCTAAATGAATTAAATATTGTTTTTACGAACTAGAAGATATTCTGAAAACTGTTGATTCTCGACGCCGCTGGAATATCCAGTTGACGCTTCGAGCGAGAAACCACTATTGAGCAATCGAGTAATGACTTGGATGGAATTTAACTTGCAGTAACCGTTTAATGGGAATCTGATGACCTGTCGGCCTTCGAATTGATTCCAAGCGACACCGGATCGCGCATCGAGAATGGCCTGGTTGGTTTCGGGGAAGATTTCGTCCAAAACGTTGCGCTCCGATGACATGAGAATGCGTTCGCCGAGATCCGGAGAGATTTGCAGCGCAACGACTTCGTAGCTATCGCTGTTAATCTTTTTGATTGTCGTTGGCTTGGTTATGTTTGGAGATGGTGAACGCGATGTCGATGTTTTGACACCGTTTCGCATTCGGTCTCTTTTCATTTGCTCGATTTGGCGAATCATTGCTGTATTGAATAAAAACAAAAGACAAATGAGTTTCTATGACATTTCGAGATCAATCCACGCCAATGATAAAAGTTTGGAGAAACTCACGGACAATCTCAAAATATTTGGCTTCTTCCAGCAACAACTCGAGATCACAGAAGTCTTCCGCAATTAAAAGTTTCGAGTTTCTCATGAAGTTTAAAATGTGTCGGAACATGTTGCCATCGCGATCGATGAAGTAATGTTGTTTCAGGGAATCGAGGACGATTGGAATGCTTCCGTTGAAGAGCTTCGCGAGTCTTGATTCGGGATATCTGCGGAGTGGAAAATTGAAATTATCGATGCAGATTTCTAATCTCGAGAAGGTAAATGAATCAAGCAACACCATCCTCTTGCTAGTCGACGGTTTAGTGACGTTTAAAAACAAGTTTTGAGGTCTAAACTCAATTTTTTAGGATACATTTTTAAGATTCTAATATAAAGTTTGAACTTTGAAGTTTGAATTTTCGTCGTCAACTAGTAAAAGACTGCATTGAACCAATCATACTTGGTTAGTGTTTCCAGCGACGATGTGTAAATGGTCCCACCCACGTCAATGTGAACTGGAGCTGTGTACCGGCTTGCTGCGGCAACGCACGGGATCCCTGTAATTGGTTTCGTATGAATACAGCCCGCGGCTGACGATAATCCTTGATTTCCCGGTGGTGATCCAGTCGTGGGTGCGGGTGACGATGAGTTTGACGCTGGTGACGTTGTAGGTGATGTGCTGTTAGGGGATGGAAGCAGAAAAACCCTTTTAGTATGCTCGTTTCCCGCCTCGCTGGCAATCAACCCACCTGATTTTAATTTGAGCATTTGGAAACAATCTAGCGCTCGACGATAGATCCCTCGGTTCCATAATGCTTTTGCTATCTCTATCTCTCATTTCAATATCACATTTTCGCCTGCAAGCAAATATAAAAACGAGATTTCTGTCGTTATTTTCGTACACACAGAATAAACGTGTTCGTCGAAAAAACGTCCTTCGGCGATAAAAGTGCAAACGAACGAAAACTTTTGCATGAACTCATGCTTGCAAATGAGTGTCACTTAGAAAATGTGTTTTAATTTGTGGGATTTTGAATTTGGCTGGGAATGTGAGGGGATTAGATTTTAAGGATTTCTGGTGCTTTGACATGCCGCAGCTGGAGACTTAAGGCACGAAGAGTGTCTTTAGCTTCAAACTGTCTTTAGACACTGTTCATAAGAAGCGTCGAGAGCTTTTGACTAATGACTCAAACCACCCAGGTCATGTTATTTTAAATGTTCTTAGTCACCCAACATACAAACTCATCCCAACAAAAATATTTTGAAAGTTGAAAAAAGATTTAAATTATCGAGTTGCGAAAAGCGTTCGAAATTTTTGTTATTTCTTCCAACTTTATGGGGCCGAGAAGAACCGAGAGATGAGAATACATAACACAACTGCTAATAAATCGTGTTTCAAATCAAAAGCTGTTTCAAGCCCTCTGGCTGTTGGAACTTTTTATCTGTCCTGTTGAGTTGACCGAGGTGGAATGGAAGAGAGTGAGAGGGAGATTTGGAGAGAGAGAGAAAGATTGACATGGCTTTTTCCTTGCTGTTAAAGTTAAATTCCACTTCGGCCCGCGGGCCTTCAATAATGAGATAAATATTAAATTTCCTTTTGTACATTGAGAATATTTTGGTGTACGTACACTTATTGTTTCACAACTGACATTGGGCAGAGAAGGCGAAGTTATGAAGGCAGGCGTTGGCCATTAATTCTTCCATCGTGGGAGAGATTCTACAAACACAATTTGATTTATTACGCACAGGTTCGGTCGTCTTTGAATGTGCACGCGATTAGCAAAAAGCAAGAAAAAACAATTTAAAGTTAATAAGCTCGGAACAGCGTAACAGATGCCGAAGAAAATCCATTTAACGAATCTTAAGCAAAGAGACGAGAAAGAAAGAAGCCTTCCCGTTCACCAAAGTGGATCTTAATTTGAAACTAATTCATTTTGCAGCGGTAAGAGCTGTTATTTACCACCGCGAATCCCAATCATTTCAAGTTTCTCGCCAACCAGACGGTTGAACATGAAAAGTGTAGCCTTTCGCCGACTGTTCACAGCTTAGCTACTTGAATTGGACAATTACAGGAATGAAAAGTGCAAAAGCGCAGAACAGAAGAAGGGAAAATCAACAAACGAATTGAAGTTGTGGTAATAAGAAGACGTTAATCATCGCTTCAATGTTGATTTCAAATGATGATGACTCGGAATGATTGGACTTGGAACTAAGTGCAGAGTTATAATTAGCGGCAGTTGATTAATGACGTCAGTGAAAATTGCTTTTTTAATCGAATTTCCTGTAGGACTTCAGCCGCAAGGCTCTTCATAAACTCGTTCACTGAGTGAAGGCGCGGTAAAATGACGGAGAATGATCCAAAAATAATGAACAACGAGCGTCATTTATCACGGAGTTGGTTAAGATTGAGACTTGTAATCATTTATCACATGGTGTCAAAGTGTTTCCAGATGCAGAGAGTGTTGAAATGTGTTTATAATGTTGCAACGACCGTTGTTTCTAGTTTCTCCTCATTAGCATCAATCATTGCTAACTTTCACTACAGAGTAAAGCATTAACATCAACTGTTAGGGTTCTAAAAAGTATGAATTCAACATGTTTTTTCAGTTACAAATCTCAAATTCTTTCTTCAGTTTCCTAATCAAGCCAAAAAGCTTCCAAAAAACACAATCCTGCTTATTTTAACTTTCAAAAACTCTGAATTTTAATTAAAAATTCCAAGAACAACTCAACTAAAACATTTCGTAGCAGAAAACAAAATGAATTCCCCACCAAGGCCGTGCTTTGTTTACTCCACACCGCCTTCAGTCTGTTTTTAAAAAGGATTCCGTCGACTTATTTATGTATTTATTAGGGAAACAGCCCAGGGAAAAGTTTTTCTCTCTGCTGCCGCTTGTCGGAAGAAATTGAATTCCGCATTAAGGATTCATTGAAAGCCCACAGGCTGGTAAACAAAAAAATAATTAATTGAATGTCATTGTGTTGTGAACCTCAAGGAGTAATTGTTAACGAGATTTTTTCTATGTTGTGGCCGTCTCTATGTACTCGTCAAGCTGTGTTGAAGTTTTGATAGCTACTAGCGATGCAGCTCGTCTAGAGCCTGATTTTACAATGAATTTCGTTATAAATATTCATACAATTTGAATGAAAGAAACCACTGCAAAGCGAACTCATTTTCTTCTTTGTAATGACTTTATATTGAGTTGAAGTTGGTTTCAACCGAATATTGGTCGACGTTCAAATGTTTTTATGGGCAACTAATTTTCTTGATTTGCATCTTGAAAGCTTCAGGAATTTGAGTCACCCTAACTCCAGCACATCAGTTCTCATTTTAATGGCAAGCCAGGGAAGAGTAAAGCTGTAGAACGAATCTCAGTGTTCAACCTAAGATCCACAATTGCTGTTAAAAGTCTGCAGAAAAAAAGTCCGTCCTGATCGAGTTGGTCATGCGGAACATTTGATGGATGATCCAAGAAACGTCTTTTGATTTCTGCACGCTCGAGACGAGTGATGTGGCAGGAGAATTGAAGGCGATCCAGTTCCGCATTGTTCTTGATTGTTTGTAGAGAGGACTTCGTCATTTTGATGTTTTTCAGTGTTAGGTTGACAAGGTTCAAGCAGATTTCTAAATTTTCTGCGGCGAAAACAATTCCGCGATCGAATTTCTGTTTAACGGTTGCTTTTCACAAAGCGAACTCATAAAATAAGAACGAAATTTTTCATTCTCTCTCTGAGTTGGTGTTTTTATTTTGTGTCACTTTTCCCCATCATTTTTATGACGCTGTATTAAATCGCTGGTGGCTGTTTTTGTTCCATCGCTCCCTCTCTCACTTTCAATCGTTATTCACTTCCTTTTTTGTTCGCTCGCTTTTCACATCCACCAAGAGAGTTTTTTCCTTTCGCCCGTTGATGGTAGAAATTGCGGGTATTTATATTTATTTTATTTGAATTGTTTATGTTTGTGCAGAGTGAGCGAGAGGGCCGGAGAGAAAAGCGGAGAATCGAGACGAAAAAGCTAATGATTTAAGTTGAAACAACAAACAAGACAAGCGATTTTTTCAAATCATGGGAAAATGCGGGAGATTATTGTCGGCAGATTTCACAACATTCTGTTGCCGTTGTTGGTGCTGAACTGGACAAAAGATTTCAATGAATGAACATAATTTGAAATCGGAAAACATTTGCATCCGCATACAAATTCTTGTAGTTGAGTTATTCAGACCTGGAGAGATGTTCTTTCAATCATGGAACATTCCGGTAATGGTCATCAAGCTTTATTTTCTCAACAAGCAATAAAAAGTTTTCATTTTGTTAAGAAAATTCGGTTTGAGATTGAATGCGGAGATGATGAGAGAGCGAAAGGCAACTTGATGAGCTGAAGACTGATGATGTTATTCATGTTATGTTTGTACCCATATTACATTCAACATGCATGCATGTACTTGATGCTGATGCGCTTCAAGCTAAACTCAAATTAAAAATTATACAAATTTTACCTCTTACATTGCGAAGGATCCGAGAAAAGTTTTCTTTCGCTGCTCGATTTTGAAAGGATCGGATGCAAGGTGGAAAGCAAAAGCGGGGAAAGGATATTTAAGGGCTGTTTGCAAGTTGATGTGTGTGGGAAGGTACAGATGTTTATGCTGCATTCTTTCTGATATTTTAAGCTGTTTTTAGATTGAGAGTTATATTTGTAACGAGGCATGTTTGAATGATTGAACGAAAATTTTTAGAATCATCGATGATGATTGTTAATCAATTACAAAAAGTTGGAAAAAATGAAGTGCTAAACCTTAGAATTGTAAAGTGGATCAATGATTACAGTCACAATCAGCTCAATGATTGAAGTCATCATAAGATTGAATATTGCAGTCATCGTGTAGAACATTAATGATCTGCTAAGCTTTGAATTTCTTTAAGTCAAGCACATTATGAATGTTTTTATTAAACTTTTCAACAATTACAGGCATATTTCAATGTTTAAAAAGCTATCACTAGCAAATGAGTCCCGAGAAAAAAGGTCTGAACGAAAACAAAATATTTCATTTCATTTCAGTTGTTAATAAAATATTCAAACGCAAACCATTTAGAAACCATGTGGATAGTTAATTACAGCAATTTTTTCTCTTTATCCCGCTTGTTTGAAAAGCCAATATTTAACTTTTATTTTATGTTTTTTTTGAACAAGAAGGTTCGCAGCACAGTGCGAGATTCTTTTACACGAAACAACTTATTTCTCGCCCCACCGAACCGTCGGAGGATCACTCAAAATGAGTTTGCTATATACAAACAGGGAAATCGCAAAGAATGTTTTTGAAAGAACTTTTCTGAGCTCATGAATCAACATCCGAAGCGCCAAAAAGAAGAAAAGTTTCTCGATGTAAAATGATGGAAGGTTGGATGTGCTGGATTTCACATATTTTCGTACATTTTTCACATTTCAGAAAAAGAAAACTTTTGTAATTGTGCAAATTTTGAAATTATGTTTCTGTTAAACCCTTCCCTAGAAGGTTTCTGTTTGACAAACACATGAGAGACGAGGTAATTTCATGAAATCAGTCTTTCACCGACATGCGAATGTGAAGAAATTAATCAAACTTTCCGAACAAACAAAAGCAGTGAAAATTTCGGGGCGAAAGAAAACTTTATTTGAATGAGGTTCACTTTCTGTTACCGACACGATGAGCAGCCCTGACATCTGAGACGCAATTTATCTGAAAATTTCATTAACAGAGGAGCTCCGAGAAAACTTCCTTCTTCTATAAAAAGCTGTGAGTCCCTCGTGGGCATGTTTGAAAAAATCCTCAGAATGTTATCTATTTCATTTCATAGTCCATCGAGTTGAATGTGTGCCTCGCGGGCCGAATGTTCAAAACAAGCGAACCCATCACCCGAGAGCTCACACATTTTTCGAACGGATCTCTAACGAAGATGCTTGGAAAATGAGAATAGTGCGCCCGCAGCTACGGAGGCGAACGTTCCTTGGAATCTATCGAGATTCACTCTCACTCTCTCTTGCCCTAGCAGACTCGACTGTTTTTATTATCGAATTCGAGTGAAATCCATTCTAGGCGAAAATTCGAAAAACTCACTTGACTCAAGGCACTTCCGAAACTCCCAGCTTTATTTGATCCTTACTTCTGCCGATTTTGCCGCTTCCCCGAGTGATAAATCTCGTGAACCTATCAAAGCATTCCGCGAGTTTTCGTTCGACGGGAAGCAACCCTAAGACTCAACTTATTTTCATATTTTCAACTTTTTTCACATGTTATAATATCTGCAACCCCCCAGCGATTGCTAAGCTTTATAGCTCTTACACTTTTTTCTTCGTCGTCTTGTGTCTTCCTCATGACTGTGAGAGAGAAAAGAGTGAAATTTCATGGTGGAGGGAAATTTAAATCTCTTTGTTTATATATGTATTAAAATAAATATGCAAACGAATTGCTAAGGCTTGAATAAGGAAGGGCAGAATGTTTAAATTACGGCAGAATTTAGAACTGTCTGTAAATTATAGAATTTCTATAACACATTTTTTATTAATTTAGCAAGCTTTTTAGCAAAAAAGTTTGAAGTCTACAAAGTTTATGATGGCCAGCACTTGAAGTTTAGCAAAGTTATTATGTTGGATGTGCAACGTTGACGCTTTAGCACACTTAAAATGAATCGCTGGCTGGTAGCTATAACACCAATCTTTTCATTTTCGTTTTAAACTAGATTTTAACAGACTTTAAGCTTACTTTAAGCCCTTTAGTTTAGGCTTCTATAAAATTTATCGAGCATTTTGGCAAAACTACTCAATAAAATCATATTTCGGACCCACAATGAATGATTTGAACAAATAGCGTCTTAAATGTTTGTTGAAATGAATAAATGTCGATCTTGTGATAAATGCCTAAGCCCAGGTATACACGAAATATGACGGCATTTTAACAAAACCTCAAGCATAACAAATTTTATGAAATGAGGTTCTTTAGTAAATTTGTTTGAGTTTCGAAGATATGAAGAATGAAATAGTCGCGTTATTGCCCTGCAGCCAAATTATGTCTCATCCCACGTTGCGCTCGCTTTCTTCTCGTATAACGAATTGTTCTTTTATATGAAATTTTTCATTTCGAGGATCATCAAAAAGTCGATCAGAACCTAATCAGAACTTACAGCGTAGAGAAGAAAAAAACTGAAACTCGCTCGATTTCCGGGCCAAACTTCGTTCTCGATGACATTTAAGCTTTTAAAGCAGTTTATTATTGAATTTTTCTGAGTTTATGCATGAATGGAACTTTTTAAATGTGATTTTTCCACAGTTTTTTCGTTCGTTTTTCAGCATAAATGTATGCATGAGTTATAACAGCCTCGAGCGCTTTCTCATGATTAAAGTTTAAATTTGTTGAATATTAAAAATAAAGAGCTATATCATTTTTAACGTTTGTTTAAACGATTTTATGATTGTGAAATGAAGGCGTCGTCGAGAGAATATTTCTCATCGTCTCAAAACAATCATTTGTGGGTTGGCGATGCTGTGGGAAGTAATTGTCTCTCAAGCAACACACTCTTTGCTGTAATGATCGATTCCGAGAACGAATGAATTCGTCCACAAGTTATTGCTCGAGCAGCAATGCACGCAAGGCTAATTTATTGCCATCTAGCGACCAGCTCTAGCTTATCTCCACACACGGCGCGATAAGAAACGAAATTAAAGTTCGGAACTCTCCAACGGCGCCAACCAACGTGAAACGCTTTCGATGTTGATACTGAAAAACTTGATAAAAAATAAATACAATTTTCTGTGTAACCCGCGGACGTTTATTCTGCCCCCGGCACGTTTGGGACCAGTTTCATTTTAATTGCATCTCGTTTTTCCAATCTATCCTACATCTCTTTACCCCGAAACTTGAACACATAAAGCTGGCGAAATAAAAGCTTTCGAATGAGCGAGGGAAAATTTGGATGTGTGTACAAGATACACGAGTAGGAGAGAAGGAAAAAAACTCCACGAAAAAGTGCTGATGGCTAAATTCATATTTTTTATAATATTAAAAGTATACATCATCTTTGTACACGTTTTTATTATATTTATAAAGGTAACCGAAAACGTTAAATTATAGGTTCACACAGGGGGGGAATGGAGAACTCACAAATTGAGTTTCAGGTGCTGAATTTAATGAGACCGAGGCAAAAAAGGCTGCGGTTAATGCATCATTTGTCATCGAGTGACATTTTTTCCTGCATTTGTGTTGGCCTTGTTCACCATCCAAGTGCCAATGACACTTTTTTCGTGCGTTTAATGATACGCTGCGGCGGAGAAAACATGCAGAAGCTGGTGGATATCGTCGTTTTTATGAGAAATTGCGTGCAATCACGATAATTTGTTGTTTTTTGAGACAATTTGCGAACATTAAGTTTAACTTTAACTTTGCGGGAATGTGATTGTAGATGATTAAGGATTGCTTGTGAGAAAGGCGTAAATTGTTTTGAGTAGTTTTAGGCAGCTAGTTTTGGTACAATTAGTCGAAAAATGGAATAAAGTAATCAAAATGCAATCATTTTTAAAGTTTTTTGTTTATCTTGGCCAGTTTTGCAGGTGGTTTAATTATAAGCAAGTCAGCTTTGACCATAAACTTTCTTTTACGAACCAATTTCAACAACAAACGAGCACGTCAATTAACAACTCATTGGTCTTCTTTGTATTCAAAGTTTAATTGAACGTCTCCAAGCGAATTCCAAAACAAATATTTAAAGACATTAAATCCGACTTCAACCTCCAAAACAACTTCCACGCCTGATCAACACCGAACTTAATGTTTCAATCGGAATGATTCAAACAAAAAAAGTTCCCAAAGCGTCATGCATTCGATGTCAACAAAAAACACAACGGAAACTCAGGTCTGCATGTGAACGCTTTAAAACAATTTTCTATTAGTTTTCGTTCCACCAAATATTTCCGATTACGGTGCAAGAAGAAAAGTCGGTAAAAGAGTAGAAGCGCTCGAGACAAAAATACTGCTGAAAACGAAGAAGAAAGGTCGCCTTCGGGCTGCACTCGCAAGAGGAAAAAGCGGCGACGACAGAGTGTGTGCTGCAGAGGGCAGAATGATCCAAACAAGCGAACCCATCACCCGAGAGCTCACACATTTTTCGAACGGATCTTGAACAAAAGATGCTTGGAAAATGAGAATGTTGCGCCTAAGGCCACCGAAGCGAACGTTCCTTGGGATCTATTCAGATCCCTCTTGGTCTCGCCCGCTCTCTTTCCCGCACCATAGACTCGAGTCTACGTTCTTCATCGACGAAAAAAGGAATCGAACGAAAAAACAACACAATCTCAAATGGCCCGCGGTGCTATCGCAACTCCTTGTGGGCTTCGTTTGTTCGTCAGATAGGTTTATTGCTTTATTATGTTTGATCGTACGCTCGTCGAGGGCAGAGTCTCATCCGGTTACGTTACTTTCGAACGTCTGCCTTGAAAAGTTTAGTTTAAATTACAAAATGTTTGACGAGCTGTACGAAGTTTGAAAGCACCGCGAGCGCTTTCTCATGATTAAAGTTGAAAATTACTCAATGAAGACTTCAGAAAAATAATATCAAGTTAATTGAAAGGAACGCCCAAAGTTTGAAAGGGAGAAACAAATTCTGAAATACTTTTGTTCATGAATGTCTTAACAGGTAGACATAGGTCGAGTGATCGGATTAGAAAAGCTGGAACTGCTGTTTGGATCGCTGGTTTTGTGTGAAATAAAAGGTCAAGCAGATATATCTTTAATTCTAGATGCTTGAAGTCGTTGATGTTGAAATGTATTGATGGTAAAAAAGAGTTTTATACCGGGAGCTTGAATTGAAATGCCAAAAATTAAATATTTTGAACAACTTTTTAGAGTTTTCAGAACAGAATTTTGTACTAACATCTATCCAGTTTAAGGTGTCTAGTTTTAAAGTTGTCATTGAAAATAATGTTTCTCACTATTTCTCATCGAAAAGGGTCGGTCTGGCAATAAAATAATTGTTATTTAGTCGGTAGTTAAGAGTATGAACTATCACATAAAATACATTTCACCTAGTGGAAAGCCCCAGAGAGTTGATCCTGGAACTCTTAGTTCCCTTTCCAACACCTTAAAACACCAGAAACTAAAGTCTAGCTGTCAAGTATTCCCTGCCTCCATTCCCCGATTTAACGAAAACTGTGCTTTGCGGGGGCTTCAAAGTTTGCATTTATGAATTTTCTGTCATATTTTCCGTTCGACATTCGATACACGTGAGTGAGAAGGAGCGCAGGCAAAACAGAAAGCTATGGTAATGAATAAATACACATCCTGCATGGCTAGAGGGACATAAAATTTCGCCTCAGGCCGCCTTTTCGGAACCAGTTTCATTATAATTGCATCTCGCTTTTCCTCGTCGTTTCTCTCATTTTCGAACAACCGGAGCAGGGAGAGTAGAAAAAAGCTGAAAACTTGCTGGTGGCGAGAAACAGAAAAATATATATAAAAGAACTCTCGAACGGAAAATTGAATGTGTGGAAGGAAAGGTTCATGAAAAAGCGCTGACGGCACTTTTCATATTTTTTTTGATCATTATACATATCATAATAATTTAACAGCACATCTCCATAGTTAGAAAATCGACTTTTTCGTTCGGGAATCGGACGTCGCTGAGTGAAGTTTCGAACGGAAACAATTTCCCGTTCCTTCGCATGTCTTAAAAGAGAGATGAAGAGTTGGTCTTGATGTTTACAAGCTTCTTATGACCAACAGTTGCTTCTTATCGCTTCCACTTTTATTGCACATAATGTAGCACAACTTCTGCTACCAGAAAATGTACTTTTTCTTAATTACACTTAATTGCATCCAATTACAATTGCAACATACAGTTAGTGCCAATCTAAGTGCAACGCGGTATTAAGTGTTATAAAATATCTTTGAAACTCGGTGGACTGCAACATTTTTAACGACCGAGCGCAGCTTTGAAAGCGAGAAGGCAGAAAAGTCTCACCTTTTAATGTTGGCGCTCGAGGGATCGCATGACAACATTCGCTGATCCAGCTTAATTGCCGACAGGCTCATAAAATTTGTCGGATAAATCTTGAAACTTTTTGCCGACTGTTGTTCTCCCAAATGTTCAACGTCACTTCATCAATCGCTGATTGCACCTAACTTTAAAATTTCACAACTTTTCGCCTTCACCTCGACTACAACTCGACTTTTCACGGCGAAGGATCAACATTAACTGAAATTTATGTTGGATCGTGTCGAACACTGCACGGATTTTTCTTCTTCGCTCTCTCTTCGCTCCGTTTCCTCTCACGTTCGAGTTTCTCTCTGTCTGATTCAATCTCTCGAAGTTTATCGCCCGGTGGTGTTTTCTGAAATACCAAAAAAGTTCCATGCAAGAACGCCCGTCCGGCAATTACGTTGGATCGGACGCATTATCAGTCCAATTTCGGTGCAATCGCCTGCCATCACTAGCGAACCTGTCCCAAAATGTGTTCGTTTTATCTTTAAACAAAACCTACAAAAAATATTGCTGTTGCCGCGGGGCTTACACCCTCTGGCTATCGGCATGAAATATTACGAAACGAGTTTCAAGCAGCAGAATTATCTACAGTTTTCGTATATATTGTTGAAAATTATAATGTTGTACTATTCCACAAGATTAATGGACGCTATCCGCAAGGGAAGTCACAAAAAGGTGGAAATTGTATTTGTAACGTCAAATTTTCGTGATTTATATCTTGATCGCTGATAAAACAGAGTGAAATGATTTAGATTCGATTGATTTGAGACTAAAAACGCACATTAAACCTAAATTAACACTTTTCAGCTGTTCAACGAAACTTATTTCAAACACA
>JPYR01000734.1:10079-24961 GCA_000775305.1 Belgica antarctica | reverse complement strand
ATGAAGCTTTTGCCCATCGAGTAGCTGAAGAAAAGCAGTTGCAGCGTGTGCGAGTAATAAATCGAGACTCCGCCACCGAGAATCTGCCCATTGACGTCGCGAATGGCTGAGTGATCCAGTTCAAGAGTGTTGGTGACATAGAAAGCGCCGTGAGTGGCCAAGCTTTCGTCGGTCAATGGTTGAGTGTAAATGTACCCAAGCGACGACATGATCAGCATGAAGAACGAACCGTTCTGGTTGACGAAGCAGACATCGCGGATGTCGCCTGAAGGAACCACGAAGTTGTAGAGCGGCGACAAGCTGTCTTCAGCCAAATCGAAGATCTTCACGTATTCAGCAGTGACAAGAGCGAGTTTTGTCTGCGAACCGGGCAACCAGATTGCGCGTCTCAAGTAGTTCCCGTTGTCCAATTGCAGGTTCAACACGATGTGCTCGTTGACTGTGCCGTTTGTCGTGAAAGTCAGCACGTGACACTCACGAAGCCCACAAACTGCGAGAAAATCTTCGTTCGCTGGGTTGGCGGCCAGTGATAAGACCATACAAGTGATCGGAACCGACGACAGTCTGGTCAGCGTCAATTTCTTTTTAGCAGCGTCGGCTTGCTTGAGCAAAGCTGATAATTGGAGGATCGTGACCTTTCCTTTTTCGTGTGACACAGCCAAGTGCTGGCGTTTTCCTTGAGGCGACGCCAAGCAGCAAAGCGCGACACGGCGGATCAAGTTTGATGACAGTAGCTGTCGAATGGTTTGACCTTGATCGCCCGAGTAGTTCATTCGGACATTCTCAAAAGCGCCTTCCTGTGAGCCGAGCGTTGCGATCATGACTTGTTCGCTGTAAGTGAAAGCTTTCTCAGCTTGATGCAAACGATCCAAGGCGTTTTTCGCTCTTGCGTGACATCCGACCGTAGAGTACTTTGCACAATTCTCCTTCACAATCGGCATCAAGCTGGTGCAGAAGTTGAGCAAGCACTTCATGACGTTTCTCCACATTTCCTGGTTATTCAACTGGTCCTTAGAACCGTCGATGACTTTGGCCAAGACTTGTTTGTTGTTGATCAGATTATTGATGAAGTCGTTGCTGGGCTGCGATGTGGTCGACGATGTTTGTCGCTTCAGCGAGCTGACAAGGATCTCACCATGGTGGTCCATCGATTGCATGTTCGATGACGAACTGTCCAACAGGCTCATGGCCTGGCACGATCCGTCTTCCTTGGCACCGCAGTCGCAGTAGAAGTTTCCGAACTTGGCGTAGCACACGTCGTGATTCTTGTGGCAGACCCGAGCGCAGACTGAACAACACCCTTTGTCATCAATCATCTTGCAAGTGTAGCACCAGTACCAGTGCTGGTTCATGAAGTCCTTTTGAGTGACAGTGTAAGTGCACATCTTGCTGTTGGCAGAGTCTTCATCGGAGTCGTCTGCTGCTTCGGAATCGTCTTCGATGCCACCGGTCGTTGCGGAAGGGTCGTTGGCGATGATGTCTTCGATGTCGTAAGTAACGTCGTCTTCCCAGGCAGAGGAAAGAGGTCTTTGTTGTCCGTTTAGTCCAACGAGAAGGTCGCTGAGGTATTTCAGCAGCGAAGTAGAATTTTCGAGTTGGATTTTCGCGGCGTTTGAGCCGGTTGTGAAGACGATGGGTTGGCTTTTGCTGTACTTTTCCAAAACGCGGTTTTTGCAGGTGTCAAGCCACTCGATTGCCGATGCGAACAGCAGAGAATGTCCACGGCCTTGATCAGCGTCAGCCAGAGTAATCATAACTTGGAGAAGCGACGTGAAATCGCTCAACACAGATTCCGGAATCATTGAGCTTGCAAGCAGGTTGTTGCCCAGCTGAACCATTGCTTGGAACAAACCTTGCGAAACGTTCGGTGAGACGCGGTTCTCAGCGACGAGATATTTCGTTAAAGTTTGAAGAAGTTTTCCGTTGTTCTCATGGGGTTCTGGAATTCCGCCGACTGCTTGGTCATTTGTAGCCGACGATGGAACCGCGATTGGCGTCCAGAAGACGCGACTGCACTCTTCGTCGATCTCCATTGCTTCAGCGTCGATGATTGGACGCACTTTGTCGATGGGCAGTGATGGTGCGGCCGATGACTGAGTTCCAAGATTTGTTGGTGTTGGAACATTGCTGGAGTCAGCGCTTGAGATAGCTCCTTCGATCTTCGGACCGAGAAGGATGTGGCTCAACCAGTTGCGCAGACGAGTCGAGTCGACTGTTCCGAGATCGGACAAAGACACGCACACTTCATCGATTGTGTAAGACGAGTCCATGTTCTCCGACGTTTGGAACAGTTTTTCAAAGAACTTTAAGACTTTTCGGCTGTACTGTTGGCTCAAGTTGGTTCCAGTAAACGACAGCAGGACGTTCACCAAGTTTCCACTCTTGTTTTCGTAGAAGAAGTCACGCAATGCCTTCAATCCATTCGGCTTGTCCATCGTGGCTTCCCAGAACTTGACGATGTCGTGCAACACAGACTCGTCGACGTTGACTTGTTTGCTAGTGCCCACGATGCTCATTTCGCAGTATTCCAAGAGAACTGTGTAGCTGTGCTTGATCAAGTGCTGATACGACAGCAGCTGGAAGACTTCCGCGCTTGAGTCGCATTCCAACAACGACTCGAGGCACTTGTTGATCTGATCGTACAGGAAATCAGTGCGCAAGTCGAACAGCATCGGGACAAGCAAGTCTTTGAGGCGTTGGTCCGACTTCGCTTCCTCGTAGTGCGGGAGAATGTAGTGGATCCAGTTGACGATGCTTCGAATTATGCTTTTGAGCGAAAGCAGCATCGAGTAGTTCTGGTGACGGTAAATCTCAGCGATGTGCGCTTCAACGATGTTCAAAGTGTGCTGTTCGGGTTGATTTGCGGCTTCGTCGCCGAAATTCATTTGACGTTTCCATTCGATGGTCAGAACTTCCTTGTCCAACGAGTGGATTCCACGAACCAAGTTTTCTCCGAGATCGCTTGACAAATTGTTTTTGGTTCCACCGATGGCAATAATCGATTCGATGATCTTGTGCGGGACTTGACCGCTCAGATTCTGTGTCATCGTCTTGTTGAAGACCGTCATCAGGATCTCGATCGTTTGCACTAGCTTGTCCATCATCGTCTTGCACAACGCGGTGTCAATGGTTTTCGGTTCAACTGTGTTGGAAGCTTCGTCGATCTTAGCGGCTTCACCAGTAGTGACGAGCGACTGATACGAGTAGAGATGCGACATCAAGCTGTCAAGCAGAATTATCTTGGACAGTCGAGGTGACTCTGTAGGACAACGGTAATAAGTGACTTTGCAATAAATTTTGTGGTTCTTGAACTTACGAGCTTGGAATGACTGCAAGAAAGACTCGAGACCAAACTTGGCCAGTGTCAGGATGTGGTTGCAGTCGTTGAGCTTCTCGGTTAGGTTGTTCCACATTGTTTCAGCGGCTTGTGTGTACATTCCCTAAAAAAACAAGCACAAGTTCAAGACAAAATCTCATGAAAACACAATTCGCTAATCTCACCTGACGAATCAAACAATCCACGATCAAGTTGTGCGAGTGAACGTTGCTGGAAACTGGCTTCAAGCATCGAGTCGACCACAAAAGCGTGTGCAGGTTGACTTGCTTGTCATCTAAGCCGATCAAGTTCTCGACGTGCGAGGTCGAGGGCGGCAAGCCCAGCAAAAGCTTCCATGCCAGGCTGAAGCAGTAGTAAATCGAGAACTGCGAGTGGTGCGGAATCTTCCCGTTGCTCATGTCGGTGATGTTCAAGATGCTGACAAGTGAGTCGATCAGCAGCGGGTACTTGACCTTGTCTGGTGTGCACAAAATGAAATTCCACGCGAGACCATCGAGTTTGAATTCGTTTTGCTTTGACGGATCGATGACGCTGAGCGAGTACAGTTTGGGCTTGATTGTGATCCCGTCGTGCACGGTTGACAGCTTTCGGTACTTGTCTTCGATGTCTTTCCGGTAGAACGACATCATTTTCGTCTTGTAGCTCAAGAGACCGGCCGACTTCTCTTCGGAGTCCATCGAGAAGATGCTGAAAAGGTTCCAGCTGACTTGCTCGAGAAGGATGTTGGGTGGGCTGTACAAGTGCTTCATCAAGTACTCGAGGAACAGCAGAAGTCTCGACAGCAGCATCAACTGGTTGTCACGCAACGGCTTCTCTGGCGTCACTAACCGGCAAACTTCAGCGCATCTGATGACTCCACCAGCCACCAGCAACAGAATCGATTTCTTCTGCATCAGGTTGAGCGAGTGGAACAAGAACAGCAGCAGCTGAGCGTGCTCAACGTTGAGATCTTCGTATTCGTCGAATTGACTGACGCTGGTTCCGCAAACGCCTTCGACCAGTGTGTTGACCAAGCGGTGCCAGACTGACAAGCATGCAGCTTCCTTCTCCTGGCTTGGTTTTAACAGCAAAATCTGAACGACGACGGCCAGAATTCTCGAGTAAACTTCGAGTGGCCACGTGTTGGTGTCGGTTGACCAAGGCGAAACGCCGAGGTTTTGAAGCAACAAAGATTGAAGTGACTCGCTTAGCAAAGCGTTGGAGATCATGTTGTGCATGTACTTCCCAATCGAGCTGGAGAACTTCACCATCGACGAACGCCATTGAATTGCAGCATTTGCGGCATCGTTCGACGATCCGTTGTTGGTGGTGATCGTGACTGTCGGCGGGTTGTTGTTGATCCCCATCTGAACATCCGAATCGAGGTCTTTCAAGATGTTAGCAAGTAGAACCATTTGCTGTTCGCTCAGCCCATGGCGGACGTACTTGATCAAGAAGCGGTTTTCAGCGTCACCGAGCTTGGTGTCAAGGAAGTTGAATATCTGCGAGGCCAACTCGAGGTATTCATGTGGTTCGTCTTTTGCAAGTGCAGAACCTGAGCCGGGCTTTTGAGTCTCTTCCTGCTTCTGCTTGTCGTTCTGGTCTTTTTCGGTTTCGTTGCTATCCGGTGACAATGCTTCCTTGAGCCACGATCCCAAGTAGCCTTCGCTGTCTTCTTCTTCGTCTGAATCGCCGCATTCTTCCTCTTCGGTGTCGGATTCGTCTTCAGAACATGACAAAGTGTCGTTGAAGTAGGTCGTTGAGTCGCTGTAACTCAATTGCTCGCCCCCGAACTCAGTGAGGTGTTTGAGCGAGCACGCCTTTCGGTAAGCGATGGTTGCTAGGAACGTCATCAGCTGTTGAATCGTTGTTCCGTTGAACACGCAGATGATCCGGTCCATTGATGTGTACGGCTTCAGAATGTTGAAATTGACGAGCTCAGCGGACAACTGCTGCTGTTGCTGCGCAATCAGAACGTCGTCGTTGAATTTCGCATCGAGGCCGTTTGCGCAATCAATTTTCAACTCATCCAAAAGCTCTTCAAGCAGATTAATGCTGTGCTTAGCAATCGCGGCGTTCAAAACCCCAAAGCTCTGTTGAACTTTGAACAAATTCACTCTCGGCTGCTGCGCCGGAGCATTCTCAGTGTGCTTGGCAGGGCTTTTGCTTTTTGTGAATTCTTCGTTGGGCTGAAGCTGACCTGACGACTTTTGGGAACCGCTGGAGACGCTCATCGCTCCTTGAATTCCGGTCAACAGCATCCACGCACCCATGCACAAGTGATTCTGGTAGATTTGATTTTGCGCTGACTTCTTGAAGATGTCGTTCGTGAGTTTGAAAATTTCCAGCGAGTGATTGACGACGTTTCTGGCGACTTCTTCGTAAGGATCGTGTTCAACTGACACTGCGCTTGATGTTTCTTTAGCAGCAGAGGTTGTCGAGCCACTTGGTTGTGTCGTGGTTGAAGTGCTTTTAGGGACTGACGTTTGAGTGCTGGTCGTGCTGCTTGAAACCAAGCTCAAACTGTGCGCCACCGAAGTGACGATGCAGCAGTAGAGAATGGAAACGCTCAGCTGGGTGAGCTGCTGAATCTTTTGAACGCTCAACGGGTCCATTATCGGTAATTGCAGAACGCACAGGATGTTGTTGATATCCATGTCGATTTGCTTCAAGCTCTGCTTGACATTCTGAGCATCGCTGAGTGTCTGTGGTAGGTGAAGCGACTTCTGCTGCAACAGCAAGTCGTTGTCGTAATTAAGTGTGTAAGTTGACGAAATTATCGGGATTGCGTTGATGCACCACTTGAGAAGCACGTCGCTAGCGTTCACCGACTTCAGAAGATCCAAAACTTCTTTTTTGAAGAGTTCCTACAATGGCCAAGGGTTACTTGTGATGTTTAAATGAGCTGCCATCAAAACTCACCGTGAAATCAAACTGAGTCTCGCTGAAGTTTGTCAGTGGAACGGTGCCTTGCGAAAACGGCTGTGCCAGTTGTTGCATGATGACCATGGACAGCTCTGACCGGGACCTCTTCACCTCGGATTTCGGGCTGCTGTCCTTATCAGAACCCGAGCCATTGTTCTTCGAGCTTTCGGGGTGTTTCATGTACTTGAGAGATGAGTAAGCCTGAACGTTGTCGAGACCGGCGTTTGCATCGCAGAGCGACTTCAGTGCTTTGAGGAGAACTATCGGTGCGTTCGGGTTCTCGAATCGTTTGACGACGTAGCGGACAATAACATTGACGGCTTCGAGCAAACTCAGAAGTTTCGATTGCGAGACTAAAATTAGAACGAAAATTGTTGTTGTTTATGCAATTTGCGTCGTGAAGTCGAGAATCGAGGTCAAGCTCACCTGAGACGGGTATTTGGGAGATGCTCTCGGCCACGAGGGCCATGAGATGGTCGAAGAAAACGTTGAATTCTTCATGGTGGTTGAAAATTTCGTTTTCTCTGCAAGATTTTCAAGATTGAGTCATCGATCGCGAAAATTCCGAGGAAAATGGCGAAATCGATTGGAAATTGACATGGGGAGAGCAATTGTGGACTGAAATTGTTTTAGCAATGTGACTTTGGAACAGTCATCGTGAAATAGACTTGTAAAAACATTCACAAAGTCAAGATATGAATTTCAAATTTTTCAGCAATTTATCGCCGATTTGACATTTTAGAAGATTCTCGCCCATTTCGGATCGAATTTCACGCAATCTCCATGCCCACTCACCTCTTGATGATTATTTTAATGATGTTAAACGTTTCTGTGCGTAGAAGGAGGCCATCTCCTTTATCTTTTATCAAATTCAAAATATCTGCCCAATTCGATGACATTTTTCTTGGGGCTGAATGTAAGGTGACTAGGTGGTTTGGACCTGACTTGGACTTGTTCTGTTGTTCTGTGTTCCAAAAACTCTTTTGGCATTAATTTTTTGGGTAATTACGTTTGAACATAACATTCGTAATCAAGCTGCTTCAATAATTAATCTGTAAACGAAGAAAACTGTCTGATTCTTAGATTCAAATCAATGGCCACCCTAAGCTTGGTGAGTTTGAACTGAAACGAACTTTTTGTGCTTTGTGAACGAACGCAAATTCACCAAAAACCGTCGAGTTCTGTTCATATGACTTCCGTAAACACGACCGGCTTAGTGAAATTTCGACTAGATCCCGGAAATGTCAATCACATCGTTGAAAGAAGAAGTTTGTCAATGGACTAAGATCTATCGTTTGAGCAGCGTTCCAACGGTGAGTTGTCAAAAAACTACGAAAATATTTTCTCGGGCCAGTTCAGATCAATTTTTAGTTTTCGAGATCCACCAAAAGCTTGCAATCTCACCACAGAACATGCTGCATTAAATTGATCGAGTAAAAAGCTTAAAACTGGATCCAGGATCCAACTGTTTTTGGGGGTTATCAAATATATTTTTAAAAATGCAATACACATTGAGCAAAGAAATCTACCGCTGCAAAAAGCTTGAAGTCTTCACACGAATTTGTTTTGTTTATAAGAAAATTCCTTCGTTATTTGTGCTTTCTAGCTTCGATGATATCATTCACAAACTCTGCATCTTCCATTGTTTCTGGTACTAATTCAGGAATTTTTAAGAAGTTTTTTTTTAAGAAGTTCGAACGTTTCTTTTTCAAACCGTTGGCGGTGTGCACGTTTGATCAATTGCTGTCTTTAATTTCTCCAATGTATCTTCTGTGTTCACATGAAAATAAGCATCTAGTTCTGGGTTGCGTATGAAATTGACCACTTGCAAGTTGTTGTCCTTAATCGGATCAAATATTTTCGAGCTCAAAGTTTCGATTTGGTTGTCAGAGCAATAAATCCAACGAAGACTTTTCATGTTTGTGAACAAGTCGTCCGGCAATGACTTGATAGGGTTGTTGCTGATTTTTAACACTTCAAGTTTCTCCAGTCCAACCAAATCACTTTTGGAAACTTCCTTCAATCCACACTCCGACAGTGTTAATGCAGTTAGTTTCGGAAAAAGTTGAGGAATTCCTTTCGGAATGCGTTCAATAATCTGATCTTCGATCCACAAAGATTCCACGTCATCATTGGTTTTACCGGCCAGATGCGTTCCACGTATCAGTTTGAGAGATTCGTTGGGTTTTGAACTCGTTACTGAATGTACTGTGCAAGTGTATTTTGTGCCTTGCGGCATGCATGTGTTTGAGAATTCGCACTCAAATTCCATTTCTAAGCAAATCTTTTTCAACTCTTTGTCACACGAAAGCCGCAAATGAACTAAAATGTTTCAGCGGACTGAACTCAGAATTTATTCCGTTATCGTTGCGGTAACTTTTATCTCCTCAATAAACTGATATCGACGATGTTAATCTCAGAAAACTTATCAAGTGCTTCAAAAACATGAATAAAAGCAAGCTCTTGACATGATCAAAAACGAAATATTTTCCTCCACATTCATAATCAACAAGAACAAGTTTGTCACGATCGGCTGTGCTTGTCTTGACTTGATTTTGAGTGATAATTCCATTTTTACTTTGATACCTGCTGTTTTGATTTTTTATCGTTTTCCTAAAATTTGAAGTTTCGCACCTCGCATCGAACCGACTTCGACCGGTTCTCCGAACCGACTCTAAAATTGTTTTTGTTTGGCGCGTTTGTCCTGCCGGTGTTTATTCAAAGTAGCGTCTTTATAAACTTGTCAGAGGTAAGCACAGTGGATTCTGGAAGGCGAACAATTGTTCATCCGCGGAATGTTGAAGTGCATTCAAATTTCGTCCTTTTACAGCGATCATCGAGGAAACGAAAACTGCGCATTTGTTGTTGAAAACTGTACCGAAGTAATAACAAGCCATGGACCTGCCATATCGCGTGGAGTACGCAAAGACCGGACGAGCAAGCTGTCGCAGATGCAAAGGAAAGATCAATCAAGGCACATTGCGTATCGCCGCAATGGTTCAGGTAGAAAAACTTCTTTTGGCCTTGAAAATCCGTCGCAAACCCGGTTTTGCTCTCGTTTTAGTCGTTCCGCCACGACGGCAAAGATCCGCACTGGTTTCACGGCGACTCATGCTTCTTTGAAAAGCACCGCCCCAAGTCAACAGACGAAATCGACCACTTCGAGAACATTCGTTACGAAGACCAAGAAACGGTTCGAAACAAGATCGAAGAGCTCGGCGGGATATTGTTGCCGAGCACGAGCAAAGCAAAGAAAGGGAAAAAGCGTGCTGCGGAGCCTGAAGCACCGAACGTCGCTCTAAAGGACTTTGGGATCGAATATTCCGTCTCCAGCCGCGCCGAATGCGTCGGATGCCAAAACAAAATCATGAAAGAGGATATTCGAGTGAAGCGAATTGTGTACGACACCGAAGTTGGAATTAAGTTTGGAGGACAGCCCTTGTGGCATCATCTCAACTGCTTCGCTTCCATCCGCGGCGACTACGGATACTATCTTGGAGGTGAAAACCTACCGGGCTTCAGTGGTCTCTCCGCTGCCGACAAGAAAATCGTCAAGAAAGCAATTCAGTAAGTTTTGCAATTGAACTAATGACGTTTGTCTAACAATTCAACTCCAATTTTAGGCCAATCAAGATCACCGAGTCACAAGCAAAGAAACTCAAGGCAGAGCCAAAGGACGAAGTCGACCTGGCCGTCGAAAATGCCTTGGAAGAGACGATCAAGAATCAAGCGAAGCAGATTTTCAAGATCCGCGACGCTCTGAAGGAGCAATGCAGCAAGACTCAATTGCAGAACATTCTGTTCAAGAACAACTCGGGCATGGTCGAGGGAGTTGACAACCTGCTGGATCGATGCGCCGACTTTCTCACCTTCGGTGCTCTTGCGAAATGCCAAAAGTGCTTGAAAGGTGACATGATCTTCGCTAAGCACGGCTACAGATGCAACGGAATGGCTGACGAATGGGCTGAGTGTGGAACCTTCGTCGATAAACCGTTGCGAACGAAGTGCAAGTTGCCGTCGGAGATCGTCAAAAACAAGAACGCCACTTTCTTCTCGAAGTACAAGTCGAAGATCGAAGACCGCGCTGTCCGTCCGGGCATTCCAAACGCTCAGAAAAAGCTGGACAAGTCTGCAGAGATTCGTGAAGCAAAAGTCAGCCGTCAGCGTGAGCCATTGTACAGAATGCACGTCGTCGCCCTGGGAACGTTGTCAGTGCCGACAGACGAACTGAAGCGTCGAATTGAAAAGCTGGGCGGAAAGCTCGTGACGAAGCTGCAAGAAAAGATCGCCGTCGTCATCTCAACCGCCGACGAAGTCGAGAAAATGAACAAACGAATGCAAGAAGTCGAGGAGCTTCAGATTCAAGTGGTCCCGGAAGACTTTTTGACTGCCATTGCCAAAGGAACACCGGCCGACACAATCGAAAAGATCAAATCGATGGCAATCAGCAAATGGGGCAGCGATCCACTCACTCGAATGCCCGACGAGGAAACCAAGGGACCAAAGGAATCGATGTACTCACGTAATTCATCGAAGGTCACCAGTTTGAAGTTGAAGAACGGCACAGCAATCGATCCTCAATCCGGCCTTCAAGACATCGCTCACGTCTATCGCGTCGACAAAACGCTGTACACGAGTGTACTGTCTTACACCGATATCCAGAAGAACAAGAACTCTTACTACAAACTGCAAGTGCTCGAGTCTGACGCTGGCAAGAAGTACTGGCTGTTCCGCGCCTGGGGCCGCATTGGAACAAGAGTCGGTGACAGCAAAACCGAATCGTTCCCCAATCCTGAAACCGCTTGCGAAGAATTCGAGCGATTGTACGAGGAAAAGTGTGGAAACTACTTCAACTCCGGAGTTCCGTTCAAAAAGGTTCCTGGCTGCTACTATCCAGTCGAAGTCGACTATGATGACGACACAAAAGCTCAAAAGATCACCGAAAAGTCCTCGATTCCTTCGAAGATGCCAAAGCCAACGCAAGACCTCATCCAAATGCTGTTCGACGTCAAGGCGATGAAGCAAACGATGATGGAATTCGAGCTGGACTTGGAGAAAATGCCGTTGGGTCGACTCAGCAAGAAGCAGCTCCACGACGCTTACCAAACATTGACCGAACTCAACACCCTCGTGACTCGCGGTGCTTCAAACTCCGAATTCATCGGCTTGTCCAACAAGTTCTTCACTCTCGTGCCTCACAACTTCGGCATGAAGTCGGCTCCAATCATTGACACGCTGGAAATGATTCAGCACAAGCGAGAGATCTTGGACAACTTGATCGAAGTCGAAATCGCTTACTCGATGCTGCAAGAAGACACCGATGATAAGCTCAACCCGCTTGACGCTCACTACGACCAGCTCAAGACGGAACTGGAGCCAATCGACCACGAGACGGAAGAATTCACGTTGATCAACGAATACGTTCAGAACACGCACGCTGCCACTCACGACGCCTACTCGCTTGAGGTCGTCGACGTGTTCAAGGTCAACCGACAGGGCGAGAAGCGTCGCTACAAGCCGTTCAAGAAATTGCACAACCGTCAGCTGTTGTGGCACGGTTCTCGTGTCACAAACTATGTGGGAATTCTCTCCCATGGCTTGAAAATCGCGCCACCAGAAGCACCAGTCACCGGTTACATGTTCGGCAAGGGCATCTACTTCGCCGACATGGTTTCAAAGTCGGCCAACTACTGTTGCACAACTCGAGAGAACAACGTCGGCTTGATGTTGTTGAGCGAAGTGGCTCTTGGAGACATGCACGAGCTGACCGCCGCTAAATATATCGAGAAGCTGCCCAGCAGCAAGCACTCGGTCAAGGGCGTCGGAAAATCCTGGCCAGAAAAATCTCAAGCTCACACTCGCGCCGATGGCGTCGTCATTCCACTGGGCAAGGCTGTCACCGACCAGAACATGAAGTCCAGCCTGCTGTACAACGAGTACATCGTCTACGACGTCGCTCAGGCCAACGTTCAGTACTTGCTGAAGCTAAAGTTCGACTACAAGAAGCGCACTCGCTAAGAAGCAACGCACATTCCGAATTTTGTCTGATTTTTTTATTATTAATTTTGTTACATCGTCGATTCACGAACAGACTACACTTTTTTCCTCTCAAAACTTTTATGCTGATTCAAAAATGTAAAAACTTGGTATAGACTCATTTTCCTTCCGAGGTTGATGTTGTCTTAAATGGCGAAATAAATTCTATATTTGATTTAAAACAATGAATTCAATTATTCATGAGTTTCAAAGTAGTTTCAGAAAGCATAATAAACTACAGATTATTCAACGAACTTCTGCCGAGCGCAACTCAAGTTTCGTAGCTTTGTTTCGGGAAAACTTTGATGCTTGAAGCCTTTGCATAAAAAACTTCTTGAGATGAAAACTTCAGAAATGTTTTCCTTTTAAAAATCTCGTCATTGAAACATCAGACCTAGGGCGGCCTAAAAGGAAAACGTTTTTCATATTTGAATTCAAAAAGCTTATGACGCACGAATCTTGCGCACACAAAAAAGGGAAATTAGGTGGTGTGTGCTATTTGGCACACGCACTTGGCGAGTTGGTGTGGAAACTATGAACATAGCGCACGCAATTGACAAGATTTTGAGCGGGAAGTTTAGTCAGGTCGGCCTAGCATCGGACTTGAATTTTTACCTGATGAATTGAATGAACATTCGCAGCAACATTGTCATCAACCTAATTACCAAAGACTTTAATGAAGTGTTGGATCAAAGTTTGTTTGTTTGTGTATTTGCTTAAAGTTTAAACTTGAAAATTTGAAACTTCGACAGACACCTGTTACGGAAGCATCTTATTAAGTCAGCAGCAGAATCTAATTTTCTTGGAAAATTCTCTCGTTTCAGCGCTTTCATTGATAAGCAGTTTTCTCTAGAGAAATTTTTAATGAGAGGTAGTCGAAGCATTTCTCGATATAAATTGAAGACAAGCCTTCAGAATAGGTTTCGCTCAAACGGTTCATTATCAATCTTCAACTCGACTGTAATAATTTGTGGAAATTGTTGTCTCATAATCATCGTCGACCCTTTTTCCAATTAATTCATCAATTTATTTGGGTTCATCATATTGAAGACATTTCCGTGCTGTTGAAGTTGCTTCATGGAAATTTGCATGCCTGTTGAATTCGAATGGAATTGATCTTGGCAAACTTGGAGAGCTGAAAAGCCTGGAGATAATGAGTTAATGCGTCTTGATAATCAAATTAGACTTGTCAATGATATTTTTAATTGACACGAGCTGTTGCCATTCCCCCACATCCGATAATGACTTTCAAAAGCAACACTTGGTAAAATTGATTGAGAGATTGAAATCTGAGTAAATGCTTTCGTAATGATGCCGGGTTTCAAGGATTTATTTTTCGGGAACGTATTTCATACTAAAAATGTCGTTTGTAAAGTATCCACGGACGTTCTTTTTGAACGCGTTTATCACAACCAAGTCAAGCGTTGTTGATTCCATTGCTAGCAATAACTAATAATCTTCTATTAATTGGAAGACGCTAAAACGATTGGCACTCAATAACTTCGAGTCAACAAAGGCAATTCGGAGATTAGCAAGAAGAATTTTGTCTCGGTAATTGCCCTAAAAATAAACATTGATTAAAATTATCCGAAGAAACGAAGGAGATTTTCATGCTACCAATCTCGAAATTCTTGATAATTTGACGTGACGAATCGAGAAATTTGTTGTGACACGACGTCGTTGCTTCTATTAAACGTTTTCGCCCCACTTTTCTTGCGGAATTGAATTACGGTGGAATTGAAAATAAAAACACACCAAGAGAGATGGAAAATGTTTACTTTTTATGTCTTTGAAGCAAATGTTCTCGCCGAAAAATTCGCATAAAATTGCGCTTCAAAAATGTTATTAAAAATTGAAATCCATTCTATGTAAGCATTCAGCCCCGAATTTCGTTGGAAATGGAAATGTGATGAACGGAAAAATTCTGTCAGCAAATGCATGCTTGGATTCCCGAGAAAAGAGAAACAAACATTTAAAAGATGTGATTTTCTTCTGTTTCCAAATTCCAAACTCGAGCATAAAATATTCAAAAGCGATGATATCAAATTTTTCATTCGACAACAATTCTAAACACGACTTTTTGATGGCAGAAACAGAATTTATCCATTAGGAAAGGGAACCGTCGATAGATTGAGTTACGTTGAAAGGATTATCTGTGCGCCCACGGGCTGTGCCAAATTATTTTCGATAAACTGTTGCCTAAATCGATGGCTGACTGCTTCCGGGATTGCCATCAATTTCCTTTTGATTTCATCCCCCAACTGTTCTGCTTCGTTCTCAGCTTTGGGAATGAATTTAACAAGTCGGCGGCACGTGTCATCGTTGCTGTTTGCTGATGTCAAGTTGAACAAACTTTCATACAAGCGACCTTATAGGTCACAGAACATAGAAAAGGTCAATAAAATGGGTTTTTGTATCATTAATTGTTTGAACAGCTCAATCGCCCCCAACTCATGATTAATTCAGAAGACAACAAAATCAACTTTGCTTCGTTTTGGGATTTATTCCAGTTTCATATAAATCAATAATTTATTCTCAAAAGACGATGGGAGATCTACTCGTCAGCTGCAGCTTCTTCTTCCGGTGCCTTCTTCTTCCCTTTCTT
>JPYR01000733.1:4946-35917 GCA_000775305.1 Belgica antarctica | reverse complement strand
CTTGTTTAATGCTTCGCTGGTTTGATTCGACGCAACATGATGTCAGTTTAATTTACACTCTTTGAAATCAATTAAAAGAGTTAAAACATACTAAAATTTCGAACTGATATTTTTTGTTGTAAAAATTTAAACTTTTTTGCAATCAACATAGAATTACAAAACTTGTTATAATCAATGAAGTTGTTTGACTTTTGTCAACTCTCTTGGTTTTGTGACGAGCTGTTCTCTGTTTATTTTCCGCAATTTGAAACCGTCTTCAATATACGAATAGAAACGGCCTTGAACACTCGTTTGTCGATGTTTGGCTGCATAAAAACATTTCGCAGAATTAAAAGTTTATTCTAAATGCACTTTTTAAACTGTTGCTTATCTGTAAACATTTGCTTATCTTATCTTGAGTAAACGTGTGTTTGAACACTGGCGTAACTTTTACTTTAGTACAATTCTTGATTTTAAGCAGTACAGAAGGCTAACACATTTTGATGGCTTCAGATATGGAATTTGTCGAAGTTCAAACACAGCACGGACCGATCCACGGATTTGTCAAGGAATCCGTGCTTGGCCGCAGCTACTTCAACTTCCAGCAGATTCCGTACATAAAAGCACTGGTCGGCAATCTTAGATTCCGAGATCCAGAACAGCTGGAAAATTGGAGTAAACCACTCGATTGTACTTCTCAGGGTTCTGCGTTCTGCAACATGAACTTCTTGAACAAACAACATCAAGCCGCTGAAACCGCAAAACAACATCGAAAAGTTTGGCGGCAACTCTTCTAATGCGACATTGTTCGGTAAAAGCTGGGGCGGCGGTTCAACTGGCTACGATTTTTTATCTGAGAAGTCGAAAGGACTTTTTGATCATGGCATCTTGATGTCAAGTATTGCGTTGAACCCACTGTACTCGTTGATTCCAAGACGGTACTGGGCGAACAGACTAGGCATTGAATTAGGCTACGATGGGCCCAGCGATGATGAAAGCTTGTTGGAGATTTTGAAAAACGCCGATGCTCAGAAACTTGTCGAGAATTCTTCTAAAATTATGACTGAAGACGAACAAAGGATTGAAAGTTTGACTGCACCTTTTGGACCAACGATCGAACCTTACGACATCGGAAACGCTTTCATTGCTGATGACATTGTCAAAATTATGAACTGTTGGGAAACGAAATGAACTGATTGGCAACTCAAGCAATGAAATGTTGGCGATAGTGAATTTAATTCAACACGACGACGCTCAGTTCTCTAAATATTCAGAGCTTGGTCGATACTTTCCGATTGAGTTGGGCCTTGGCAACTTGAACCATCTAAAACATTTGTTTATCAAATGTTTATGACTTTGACTCGGACAATAATTTGATGAAGAAATTCTGCAAAATGAGTGAAAAGTACCGCGAAACAGCGCATTGCGACGACGTTTTCTGCATTTTCAAGTCGTCACTTCTTGGACCTACACCAGCTCTCGATTCGAATGTTTCAAAACTTGAAAAAAAAAATGTTTTGCTAAGAACGAAATTTGAATTGTGAATATTCAACCCTTTAGGTGCAGCAGAATTTATGATCTGCAAACAATGCACGCTTTTAAATTGTTATTAACTCCAATAGGTTCTCGACACGTGTGCACATTTCAAATTTAGTTATTAAACGGCAACAAATTAACTCGCTGTGCATGCGTCATTAACCACGGAATTTACGATCGAAGCTTTCAAGAATTTTTAATTTAGCACAAAATCCATTTGGGAGTTCGAGTTGTTTACAAAAAAGACAGCCAGGGACTGGTTGTCAACTTCAAAAAGATTTCTCAGCTTTTCAGTGTCGACGATAACACGCAGTTCCATTAAGCAATTTCATTCATGATGCTTGCGGTACGATTAAAAAGGGTAGAAGTTCTGATGGTACAAGTCCCGTATCTAAAAGATCACACAAAATCCCATCTGCACACATTGAATCGGTGAAAAAGCAGCAAACAAGACTGTCACAAAATCGATTTCTTCAAAGCAAATAATTACGTAATGTTTCGAATAGAACTCAAACAGAAAAGCAAAGCAAACAAATGAAGGAAAAATGGGAAAACGACTCGCGACATTGTCTGGTAGGCAAGCGGGCGAAAAAGATTTCCATGGAAACTTGCAAGTTTGCAAATCGCAATTTCAAGTTAATAAATATCATAATCGATTAAAATTTGCAATAAAAATTTGTCGAAAAGTTCATCATTCCCATCACAACATGAACATCGTCGTTCCCCTGCTTCGTCTTCTTCCCTTGCGTACATAACCCGAGCGATGTCGACGCCCACAAAAAATGTTTTATGTGAAGATGGAACAGTCAAAAAGCTGACTGAGGCGCACCGACACAAGCAAACAACATCATTCAACTTTTAAAATGTACAAACATTCGAGGATGCCAGTTTTGTGATGGATAGCAACAAAATGTACAGTACATAAGTGGATGGCAGCAGCAAAATATATAAACGAGCAGCAGAGATGACGATGGAACAACGAGAGAAAGATCAAGAAGAGGCTAAAGGACATTCGCCGTGATGAAAAGCACAAATTCCGTATCCGAGTTGCTTCGAGCGAAAACTTTTCCTTTAATAGTTTCGGGTGGAAAAGTTTTTAATAATTGAAGACCGGCCTGGGCTCTGCCGAGCAGCAAAGTAAGCAGAAGTAAAAACTTAATTAACCAACATGTTTGTGCCAAATATTTCCAGGCTTCAGAGATTAAGCCGCTTACTTGCCAAACATCACCGCATTACAGATGTTTACGGTTCGAGTCTTTGTTCATGCTCAAACGATGTCGGCTTTTGTCTTCATGGAGATGTTTTCATGTTTCTCACAAGTATAAAGAGATTAGGAAGATTATCGGACCTTAAATTGTTAAATTAACTCAATTATTTTGGGCCTTTGGTTAACCGAAATGGAAGCAAATGATGTCGGAAAAGAAATTGAACAGATTTCTTTGATTGGACTATGAAGGTGGCTGTAGAAATTTCAATTAATTTTTTAAGTTAAATGATGACTTGTACATCAATAACATTCAAACAAGTCTTGCAAATTAACTTACTTTCATTAAACACACAATCAAACTTTTAAAGAGTCTTGAAATCCATCCTAAACACAACAATTTCGTTGCATCAGCTTTAATAGAATCATCTTAAACATGTCAACACGCATGTTCTTTCAATATTTTTTCTGCTTTCATCGGCACGAGCCTAAAGAAAAATCTACGACAGCAATTTGCAGTCTGAATAATTAACAGGAAGTGAAACACGCGTCTTTTTATTCCACCCCATTCAGAAGTTTTCATTCCGTCTTTTGTTGAATTGCATGAAACATTAAATTACGTGAGATGTTGAAGGTAGAGACGAAGCGGCAGCAAAAATCTGTTTCCGGTTGGAACGAACTCGAAGTGGAATTTGATCTTCAAATGATATGAGTTTGACCGTTCATTGCATTGCAATTACAAGAAAAAGCAAAGGAACTGAGATCTGGTTCCATTATTCGCCCGGTTTCGCCTTGTTTGAGTCCATTAACCGACGAAGTTTGCAGCTGAATTCCAGCTGAATTTAACCTACGTTTAAGGGTAAACCAGTTTCGATGTTACGCGGATAAAAAAGTTGATTGTGTTGGTTTTCAGCTGAGACTTGTTGCCTTGCTGAGAAATGCCGAGAAATACTTCGCTTGTTCCTTTCAATCGACCGCATATCGATTCCATCTTTAAGATGAACAAGTTGTTAATTTTTGCAGTTATCTGCTTGGCTTTCGCAAATCTCTCGCAAGGAAAGTCTAAGGACGACAAGTTCATTCTTGCGTTGGACAAAACGAGATGCTGCAAAGAAAAATGCCTGAACTCGGTGAACTCAAAGAAAATCAGTGACGCTTTATTGGGTAATCAATCTGCTAATTTAAAATTTGATTTAAAAAAATCATAACTCTTTCTACTTTAAGACATTCTTCATGACGATGGAAACTCTCTCGAGTGCCTGCACGACTTGATGATCTTCGACTTCATGTATTCGTTCATAACTTACGAAGATTTCGCTAAAAACATCAAAAACAATGACTACAATTACAAAGGATATCGGAAGCTACAAAAATACGTCTTCGAATTCAAACAGTGCAAGAAGGTCTGCAAAGTCTACTTTGAGTTGAGACAAGCACTCGTTGAGCGCACTTCTGAAGTTGATTTCACAAAAACGGAGAATGAAGACGGATCGTTCACGTGCAATGTCGAATCTAGATCTCTCATTGTGTACTCTGCTATCAAAAACTCGCTTCTCGAATGTCTTCGCGGCGATGGAGTTTCTGGCGTTAAGATTGACTGTCAAACTTTTGTCGTTGACGATGTATTGCTTCAAGATGACTATCACAGCATGGATGTAGACATCGAGGCTGACACAATTTACGTTCCATTCGACTGTGACTGGAACGTCTTGGGGATAACAGGTAAATTTTAAAAGTTTGCAGTTTAAGAGATTCTGAATTTTTTCCTTCAGACAAAAATGGGGTCACTGGCAGGAACGGCACAGTCGTTCTCAAAGCTGATAATTACGAAGTTAACGGTGATTGGATAGTTCATGACATCAACAACCCTTAGTCACTCCTGTAAAAACAAGCAATGAACTTTCAATAAAGACTCGACTAAATTTGGTCTCTTTTCAAATTACATTTTACTGTAGTCAGGTTGCAACACTTGCGTCAACAGAAAATAATTTGTTCCCATCTTGATCGCGGCAAGGTGCACTGAACCTTTAGTTGTTGATATAACATGGTTAATGACGTGCATTGGAGTATTTGGGTTACAGCTGTTAAAAAGGATGTGGAAGTGTCGTTGTCAAAGCTACTTTCTTCCCTCGAACTCAACGACCGAGTCGTTTAAAAAAACGAAACCTTTAAAATTACAACGAAAGTATACGCAAAGTGTACGAGAAGTGTACGCGCGAGGGTTATTCGGGGTTCTAAACGAGGGGTCATAGCGTGCTGTCTGCTTTTTTGACGGTTGCCGCGTTTTTAAAATGAGGTGCAAGAAACTGACGTGGTCTTCGACTTCGAGGGAAGAAAGTAGTTTAAAGTGTCTCAAAATCGGATATTGATTGATTGATTTATTCGTTCAGAAAATTCTGTGGAATGTTTAAGCTTTTTTGTCTGTGATTGATCTAGTGATCTAGTGATCTTGATCTAGTGATAATCAGAGCTGATTGATCTTAAGGTTTTACGTCTTTTATTGATTGATTGATTTGGCTTTCAAACTTTTTCTATGTAAATTTTAGGTATTAATATTTTTCTTGTTTTTATAAAGGTAAAAGTTTTTGATTGATTGATTGATTAGACTTTCTGTGAAGGGATCAATTTCTTTTCATGTCATGAAGCCCTCAAATTAATTTTATTGATTTTTTAAAGCTAAGAAGTCGCTACAGAACATTTTCTTATCATCAAGCTTTCTTGCATTGATGGATATGACATGGAGTTGCATGTGTAAGAGGTCAGTGTGAGCCTCTTTCTGTCAGTTTATCAACTAAAGTTATCAGGTTTATTTACAAAACTAAGCAAATTAGGATCTTATGCTTTGATGTTTTAAGAAGTTCTTTGTCTTTGAGTCAAGTGTCAAGTTTTTTATTCCTGAAACTTCCCTTAGAAGAGCATCGATACCAAAGCAACAGCAAACAAAAGCACCACCGAGATCTGAACAGAGACACCCGAGTTTCCACCGCAGTACATCTTCTCGCAGTCACCTTCCAGGAAGCTCTGATAAACTTCGACGAGCTTTGAGAGATTGCATAGTCCGACGTTGCACCAGTTAAACTCGATTGGCTTTTCATTTAAGAAGAACTGCACCTTGTGGCGTTCAGTGTCATACGGACAGCTGAAAAGAAAGAAAAATTAAAACTTTTATCAAAAAGTTTTCAATGCTGTTAAACTGCTGTGTTTATCTTCAGTTTAACCTTCCAGTTCCACTCTGATAAACACCCTACTCACTCGTATTTGACGACAGCAACGTTGCTCGCGAACGGTGACACGACACTCGCTCTGAACTTTCTGTATTTCATGCTGCCGTAATTGTCGGCTCTCAAAGCGTCGTTGTCTTTGGCGTATCCAAGCGAAGTCAAGAAGAGTTGAATCGCAGCTGCGTGCGAGAAATACGCAACAACTTTGGGGTTGTCTTCGCTTTTCATATTCTTGACCATGTCTTTAACAGCCGCGCACATCATATTTTTGCTTAGCGGAGATCCGTAGCTGGCTTTGTAGTAATATTTAAGATCTTCGGCGTATTCAAGCACGTTAACATGTTCGTGAGTGAAAGCAGCGCACCACGGACTGTCGTCTTGAAGGTACCAAGCCTGGTCGTATCTGCACATGTCCCAAATTGTGTCGACTTGATTTGGACTCATTGTGTACTTGTAGCCAAGTCGGATCGAAATCTCTTCGAGTGTCTTTTTGTAAGTGTTCGTTAGCATGAACTTCGCGTATTCCGAACTGTTGTCTTTTGAGCGCAGTTCTTGTTTTTCAAATTCTGGGCACTCCTCGTAGGGCCGGAGAAGAATGCTACCAGTGGGTTCAGGGTCAGTGCGGACGATTCCATCAGCGCCAGGCCCGAAAAGTCCTTCAATGAACGCTTTGTAACTTGCTTCAGTGCGTTGCGTGTTCGTGAATCCAAATTTGAAGTTGTCTCTCGAGTATCTCGGCTCGATCAAGCTCTGGAACGACCGCTGAAAGTCGATCGCCATGTACTTGAGGTCATTCCATCCCTGCACTGTTAAATATTGAGCGAACTCAGCAGTCAAGTTGCGGTCGAATCTCCATTTCTTCAGCTGTTCTAAGTCATCGGCACAAAGCTGATTCAAATGGCGGTCACGATCATAGCGTTTGAAGTTCTCGAGAATTGCATCACGAACCTACAAAAGATGGAAATTTGAAGGCTTGATCACATCAGTCATTTCAAAACTCACTTCAATCAAATCACTAAGCTGCTTGATCCCCTTTTCACTTGGATTTCTAGTTCCATGTCTTGAAAGAAGCCAAAACTTCACCGGTTCGCACTCTGTGGGAAGAAAAACGGTCAAACTATCAAAATACAAATTAAAGAAGTCAATTAAGAGGGTTCATACTAGGCACTGTGAAGTATTTTCTGTCTGTTCCGCGAGCGATCTAGAACGATAAACAAATTTTGAGTCTCAATGTCTCTGAAGAACTTGTCGAATCGTTACCTCGTAGGGCGTCTTTGTCGAGTAGTGCTTGGTTTGCTTCTTATCTCCATCGTTGGTGTAGCAATACTCTTCTTGCCCGAAGACACTGATGACATTCAGCGCCGCGAAGAAAATCACGCTTCTCAACTTCATAGTCGTAGATGATCCACTCGATTCGATGATCTAATCGATTGTGATCAGAAACGAGAGATGAGAAAAATATTTTGAAGATGCGGTTTGATGACTTTTAATTGTAATAACGGCGTGCGTACATGAGAATTGATTAATCAACGCGACTTTAAATGTATAAATGCTGGTAGCGGAATACAAAATTGCTTGTGTGATTAAGACAATTACGCCTTCTTGTGTTCGCTCGGATCAGTCTTCAATTTATGTGTCACTTGAGCGCGAAAACTTTCTTTGTCTGTTCACAAACTGCGCGATCTCGATACAAATATTTGGATTGCAAAATACTACAGAAGCGGAATTGTTTTCTAAGCACCGGCGATGACATCACCTGAGTGGCACTTAAGAATGAAGGAAAATGATGATAGGGGCGATTGTTGATGCTGACACAAAGTGAAAATGGAACTGTCAGTAAAATTATAAAAGCGTTCATTTATGACGTCATTAACCTGCCGAAACAATTATAATTTTTTTCCACACACAGCCACACATATCACTGTCACATACGCCCAGTTCTAACTGTCTTTCATTTCGCTCTATGTGACAAAAATTTCCGCGCCGCAATCAAAATCGCGGAGAGTCGAAAAATGCAAATTACTCTGCTGTGACTGATTGCGAACCATTTTCTTCTGTTGTTAATGCCGTCAGCATCGAAATGTTATTCTTTTTGCTTTTATTGACAAATTGCTTTTTCATGACACATTTCCAACCGTTTTTTCATTCGACTCGCTGCAATTTCTTTTTCCACCAAATGCATTGTTTCATTGTGAGAAATTGAATTTCACTTCGCGGAATGATCATTTCGCCTGTAATCATATCTCGGAAACATGTTGTGGATGGTTTTATGTTTGATAGACGAAGGCACATAGCTCAAAACCGGTTTTATGACAACAAACTTCCCGTGCATCCAACTTTTGTCAAGAATTTCTCACAAAAGGGTCAACTTCGATCGTTAGCTTACCCGCGATAACTAAATTATTGATGCGAAAGAAAACTTATTCGCGGCCGATCAACACGAAAATACTTTTCTGAAGCGGTTACACTGGGATCTGATCTAGAAATGAAGTTTTTTTGAGCACGGGAGAACGTTGAGCGTAACGGCGAACACACCTGCGATTGGGGGTGGACAAAAATTGCGTCAAGTCCTGATGAAAATAATTTTTTATTCTTAAATGCATAAGATTCTGTTAAAGTTGAAAATTTTCAACGAAAAATTATCTTCGCGTCGTCATTCACGCACAAAACCATCAGAGTGCTGAAAATCAAGTGGAAGGGGGATCGAGAAGGGGAAATTGAATGTTAGAAACTTCTTTCATATCAATGTTCTTCGCTTTATTCAACATTTCTCTTCTTGCGCCGGTTCTTCACACTTTCCGTTTCTTGGAAAACTTTTCATTTCTGCGCTGGTCGGACCGCGCCTTCCTGATCTTGCTTTTGATGACCTGCTTTAGTTTGGTGCGTTTGGCATCGAATTCTTCCGATGAGATTTTCTCGGTTTTTTTGATGAACGCAAATGCTTCTACAAAAATATAGTTTAGTTAAAACTTGTTCATAAATTTACTCAATTTTTTTACCTCTTAGCCTTTCATCACCATCAGCAACGAAGAAATTGTGCCGCCAAACTCCAGACTTGGAATATTTCCCGCCCTTGCCCTTCATCTGGACGATTTTCTTCTTTCTGGTTTCTTTCCGCTGCTCTGCTTCTTCGTCCGTGTCTGACGAGTCGTATCTGAACTGTGCTTGGCCTAAATTGAATGCTGGAAGTTTGGGCAGCACCTTCGTCTCTGCTGGTTTCGGTTCTTCTTCGACTTCGTCTTCGTGGTTCACTCCAAGCATTTCGAAGATGCTGAACGGCTTGGATTCTGTTTTGTTTTGAAGGGCTTGCGCAAGATTTTCAGAGACTTCATAGAACTTTTCCTCGCTGACTTCGAAGTCTTCGGTCTTTTGACTTTTGTCAGCTTTCATCTCGTCAAGTGCTTCGTCGCCCTTCACCAGGTCGAGATACTTCCAATGATCTTTCTTGCTGGGGTCGTAACGAAGCATTCCCTTCTGCACGGGCTTCGGTTGGCTGAAGTTGTTGCGGTTCATACCGGTCGGCTCTCCGGTGATGCCTTCGAGGATACTCAGTTGATTGTTGCGTTCTTCTTTCAGCTCGTTTTGGTCCCAGTTTTCCATCTCCTTTCGCAACTTTTTTCGTTCCTTGAGCTGTTCTCGTGTGTATTTCCGCCGTGAGTCAAAAGTATCATCTTCTTCTTGGTCCACAAACTTTTCGTCAATCTCGAATCTTTTGTCGTTCTGGAAGCGCGTTTGGAGTTCGAAAAGTTTTTCTCCGTTTTTGCCAGCGAATTGTTTCTTGACTTTGAAGCTTTCTGGAACTTCCTCCGCTTCTTCATCGTCGTCGAACAATTTTGCCTTGCGTTTGTTGTTGGCTCTCACAGGCTGAAGCTCAGTTTCTTCTTTTGCAACTTCTCCTTTCGGCTCTGGTGCTTCGAAAACGATTTTGTTGTTTCTTGAACCGGTGTCAATGCCGAGAAGAGCGTTTTTAATCGCCAGTTTCTGCCCGTCCAGTTCGCTCGCACGCTTGAGAAGACTTTCTTGACGTTTCATGTCATCGATCGAGGCTTTGTCCATCTTGGAAGGGTCGAATGGGCGCTAAAATTGGATTTTTTGTTAAAAGATAAATTACAACAAGCTGTTGAATCTTTTACAGCAAACCCATTTGAAGCCGGCTTAGCTGGAATTTTCTTGACAGGCACTGGCGGAATTTCTTCTTCTTCAGAGCTCGACTCGTCACTCGAAACCTCCTTCTCAATGACTGGCAACGGTGCGTACCTCTCGGTGTATGTCTCATCGTAGTACTTGAAGCTGCTTTCAGCTGGCTGTGGCTTCGGCTGCTGTGCTTCTTCACGTTCTCGCTTGAGTCGCTCGAGGAAACTTTCCTTCGCTCGCGACACCGACAAATAGATTCCTTTGAATTGTTGTTGGCTGAACTCGCGGATGCCTGCGGAAGAAATTATTGAGTTACAAGCTTGATAACAAGTCGTTTACATACATTTCTCGACAAGTCGTTCCTCGATCTGAAGATTCACGAACGCGAAATTCTCGTCGTCATTTTTCTTTTTGATTTCCACTCTGTTGACGACGCCGTAGTAGCCGAACTCGGACAACAAGTCCTGCTCCGATGTGTTTGACGGCAGATTTCCCACGAAGAACCTTGTTTCACCCATTTTACAACCAATTTCAGTTCAGCTCGATGTCCCTCGTGTTTGTTGTTAAACTTCTGTCTCTTTTCTTGATCTGTTCATTTGATTCGGCGGACACTGCGAGTTCGGATCGAAGTTCGCGCGGTTGCTGCCCCGCAGGATTCGGATCACACTTCAAGAGAAAGTCGCAGTAAACATGTACAAGAACAAGAAAGGCGATTCTAACCGAAGCAAGAAGTGCAAGGCGGACGACGAGTATGATTTACAGACGATTCTCGATGACGATGCGTCCAATGATGGAGGCGAGGCCGTGGAGCCCCGTGCGGCTGCCAGAAACGCTGAAAAGGCAGACGAATCGGTGAGATTTCGCAATTTCGTGCAAATTCAACAATTTTTTATTCTTGTTTTTCATCTCAGGCTGTTGAAGACGAGTACGGAGCCAAGGATTACCGCAATCAACTAGAGCTAAAGCAGGATTCCTCATCACGACCGCTTTATGTAGCTCCAAACGGCCACATTTTCTTGGAAACTTTCTCGCCTGTCTACAAGAACGCTCACGACTTTCTGATCGCAATTTCTGAGCCAGTCTGCCGTCCAGAACACATCCACGAATATAAATTAACAGCTTACAGCTTGTACGCGGCTGTCTCGGTGGGTCTTCAGACGCACGATATCATCGAATATCTCAGACGACTTTGCAAAACGTCCATTCCAAAGGGCATTGAGGAGTTCATCAAGCTCTGCACGCTGTCATACGGCAAAGTCAAGTTGGTTCTGAAGCACAACAAGTATTTCATCGAAAGCCCTCATCCCGAGATTCTCCAGAAGCTGTTGAAAGATCCAGTGATTCAGCAGTGCCGCTTGAAGCGCACCGAAGAAGGAATCGAGGACGAATTCATCAAAAGTCAGCAGAACATGAAGGGAGTCACATTTGGTCAGAAAGCGTTGCCGACAAACGAGCCAACTGAAATTGACCCAGACAACCCAGCGACCGATGTTGTAGCCGTTCCTGAAGACATCACAAAATTCTACGACAAGATCGACAATGAGGAAGAAGAAGAAGTCAATTTGGAGACAGTCTCGTTCGAAGTTGATCAGGAGAAGATCGAAACTATCCAAAAGCGGTGCATCGAGATTGATCATCCACTGCTGGCCGAATACGATTTCCGCAATGACACGATAAACAAAGACATCAACATCGATCTCAAGCCTGCCGCAGTTCTCAGACCTTATCAGGAGAAAAGTTTGCGCAAAATGTTCGGCAACGGTCGTGCGCGCTCTGGAGTCATCGTCTTGCCGTGTGGTGCCGGAAAATCTCTCGTCGGTGTCACAGCATGTTGCACCGTTCGCAAGCGAGCTCTTATCTTATGCAACAGTGGAGTGTCAGTCGAGCAGTGGAAGCAGCAGTTCAAGATGTGGTCAACAGCCGACGATTCGATCATTTGTCGATTCACATCCGAAGCAAAGGACAAGCCGATGGGCTGCGGAGTCCTTGTCACAACGTATTCGATGATCACGCACACCCAGAAGCGATCTTGGGAGGCCGAGCAGACGATGAAGTGGCTTCAAGAACAGGAATGGGGCATTATGGTGTTGGATGAGGTGCACACAATTCCAGCAAAGATGTTCCGACGTGTCTTGACGATTGTTCAGAGTCATTGCAAGCTGGGATTGACCGCAACGCTGCTTCGTGAAGACGACAAGATCGCCGATTTAAACTTTTTGATCGGACCGAAGCTGTACGAAGCAAACTGGTTGGAATTGCAGAAGAACGGCTACATCGCTCGAGTCCAGTGTGCTGAAGTCTGGTGCCCAATGACGGCCGAGTTCTATCGAGAATATCTCGTCACTAGAACGTCGAAGAAAATGCTTTTGTATGTGATGAATCCCAGCAAGTTCCGAATGTGTCAGTTCCTTATTCACTATCACGAGCGACGCGGCGACAAGACCATCGTCTTCAGCGACAATGTATTCGCGCTCAAGCACTACGCAATCAAGATGAACAAACCGTATATTTACGGACCAACACTGCAAAACGAAAGAATACAAATTCTACAGAACTTCAAGTTCAACCCGAAAGTGAACACAATCTTCGTCAGTAAAGTCGCTGACACCAGCTTCGATTTGCCGGAAGCAAACGTGCTGATTCAGATCTCGTCGCATGGCGGCTCGCGACGCCAAGAGGCACAGCGTTTGGGCAGAATTCTGCGTGCTAAAAAAAATTCGTTCGCCGAAGAGTATAACGCTTTCTTTTACACTCTCGTGTCGCAAGACACGATGGAGATGAGTTACTCGCGTAAACGTCAGCGCTTCTTGGTCAATCAGGGCTACGCATACAAAGTCATCACTCACTTGGCAGGCATGGACGAAGATCCGAACTTGTTCTACAATACCCGAGAAGAACAAGGCCAGCTGCTGCAACAAGTTCTCGCCGCTTCAGACATCGACTGCGAAGACGAAAAAGTTCCCGGGGAAGGTGGACCGTCCAGACCAGGCGGTTCTCGCAAGACAGGCGGCTTCAGTTCACTCTCAGGTGCTGACAACGAAGTCTACTACGAGTTTAAGAAGAAGAGTTCAGTTCAACATCCATTGTTCAAGCGATTCCGTTAATTCAAATGTTTATAAGATTAATAAAGAAGTTTCTAAAAAAAGTAATGGAGTGTTAAAAATAGTTGAGAAGAGACTACGCACCAAGCTGAGACTGCTTCACCCACCAATAAATCAAATGAACTCAGTTTAAATTCATTGTATTAAGAAAAATCGAACATTTACACTTAATAACAGGAAAAAAGTGAAATTTTAACTCAAAATGAATCCCACGATGATTGAATCTCCCACGCTTAATTTCCTAATCTCTGGCCGGTTCCACCAAAAACGCCGGATCTCCTCGGTGGCGGGTCAGCGCGGCCTTCAGGCGCAAGTCCGAACACTCCAGACGGCCTCACGTCGGGAAAGTAGCTTTTAACGATGTTTGGAGTGTCGAGAAGATTCGGTCCACCGAGCTCTTGAGGATAAGTGAACTTGAGGAAGAAGTAGAGATGACCGACGAGAATGCCGACCACAGCGAAGAGACTTCCGTTAGACATCAGCATGTTGAAGCCGAGGAGAACCCAGGGCAAGTACATCGCCTTGAAGCGCGTCCCGAACCAAAAGCTGACGATCGTTTCCTTGTTCAGCTGGCACCAGACGTAAAGCACGGACAGAACCATTGGATCCATCAAGAACTGTTGAATAATTTGAATTAAGTAGCTTTTCGTAACTGTTTAGGTTGCTTATCTTACCGGAAATGATGCAAAAAGTCCGACAATAGCACAGCACAGCCAGTTGAAGATCAACAAGTAGAGATAATCACCCGGACTGCCCAAAAAATGGTCCTTCTCGAGTCTAGAGCTGTAGTTGTAGAGGAAGAAGCAGTTCATCAAGAAATGAAAGCCGGTCGGGTAGAAGAATAGCGACGTGAGCAGTCGCCAGATCTGGAACTTTGAGAAGACGAACGTCGAATCCAAGTAGAGGAACTGAACAGGCAGAACGCCGAGCTTTCCGCCCACCGAGAAGGCAAGCGTCGCAGCAAGCCAGTATCTGGTGAACTGCGGAACCTGCTTGTACCACGTAGAGAAGTCCGACATGGCGATTTCCTGTGCAAACTTGATGCCGGACAATGACAAACGAAAAATTTCACAACAGACACGTCAGTACTGGGTGCGCAAGTGAATCCAAGCGATTCGAGTTGATTTTTGGCTGATTTCTTGGGTCGGTGATTGTGCGTTGAAGCGATAAATAGTTTCAGAAGTATTTTGGATTTACAAGTATTGTTTTTACGACGTTTTTACAATGAAATTCCTCTAAATGAACTTTAAAAACACTGCGTTCGGTTGTTCGAATATTCAGTTAATCCGACGTCGAAGGGAATGAAATCGAGCAGAAATCGTCTAAAGTTTGCGGTGACCAGTCGAATCGTCTAAAAAAAGGTGACCAGGACACGGAGGCTGAAGTTTTACCAATCGCAATCGCCATTAATTCCAATTATTCCGCTAGCGAAGAGCTCCGATAAGTTGAAGTGCAAGTAAAAGCGCGTATTTTCTAACTCCTCCGAGCTCAAGAAAAGCCCGAGAACGCGACGGAGAATGCAAATTTGAGTCCGAAAAGTAAGAATTTGTACAATTTGAGCTCAAAACGCAACAAAAACAATTTTTGCCAAATATTGGCGCCCAGAGTCACGCGAACGAGTCATCCCTCTGATTGGCTGTTGTAACGACTTGTGGTTGCCACGCGAGACGACAACCGGCGGGCCGCAAACCGTGAGTTGGCCTCCGAAACGCCAAAAAAGCTGAATGTTTGTATGGGAAAAGTGAAATTGAAAAAGCTCCGAGACTCGCGAGAAATTCCCGTTTTTGTTTATGAAACTTAACTCGGACGCATCGGCCCGTCGAAGACGCTCGAATAACATTGCTCGGGCGTCAAACTGCAATTGACATCGAGCTCATCTGACTAATCGCGAATTCTTCGTTTTCCTTTTTTCAACTTCCAGTACGAAATGATGCAAACTGTTCATTATGAATGATAAAGATATACCGGTGACAACACTAGCTGGACTGACCAGTTTATCAGATTGTGAGTATGCTTGGACCCTGCCGATGCTCGTGAGCTCACGAATTTGAACTGTTTTAGTACTGAGCGAGTTACCACTTTCCGACACTTTGCCATCGCATTCGAGCACGCACAAGTCGCTGCTCTTTCACCCGAGAGTAGCCGAAGAGTCCAACAACTTGCTGAGTCAACAAGATGATACCCTTGCCCAGCAGCTGGTCAACGCAATCGAACAGACCAACTCGAGTCATATGTGAGTGTGAATTGGCCCTCTGGGACGGCATAAAGTGACGGTTTTGATTCTTTTTAGTGACATAAAAGCCGAGTACTTGGGCAATGAGGATCTCAACTCGAACAACTCACCGCACCTGCTTCGAGTGATTCAATCCTTCAAACCGAACGTTTTCGACAGCAACGTTTACAACGAGAAATTCGGTAAGCCTGCCAAAATCCCAGCCAACCCGCTTCAGCCTTGCTCCATTCCTCATTGGCTTCATTATTTTATCATTTGCCCCAGAAACTCGCTCAGTTTTGTGTTTGTTTCTTTTTATTTCTCTTATTTTAGTTAATCCCATTGCATCATCACAAACTCACAATGCACCGCAACAAAATCTCACCCAAAACTATTCATTACATCCCAATCCAATGCAAGCGAACAGCTTCGATGCATCTTCATTTACAACCCCCGCCAATACCTTTAATAACTTTGTTGAATCGACCCCATTTCAAATGCAATACCAACAACAACAATCGTCGTTCGATCAACAACAATTCGCAGGCGGACAAGTTCAGCAGCAACAGTTCATGGGACAAACGAGTGCTGTCAACCAGCACCAGGGAATCAACAACGGTTCCACTTCCGCTTATCAGCACAGCATCAACGACCTCCTCGTTCAGCCCACAGTAACTCTTCAACAGAACCTCTTTAGCAGTCAAGACACGCTCTCGACGAATCAGTCTGTAAGTTCACAAGTAAAATTTCACTTCTCACATTACTAACAACTTTCATTTCCATTTTTAGTCGTACAATATTGCACAACTGTTGGACACGTCCAACAACGGCAGCACAAGCAGTCTAAACCAACAAAATCTCATCGGCTTCTACCAGAACAATCTCCAACCGCAGCAAATTGCGTCTTCCGCAAGCACCTCGTCTCATCCGCAAGCATTTACGACAATAGATCAATCGCAATTCCAAGGAAAGGTCGATCAGAATCATTTCGGCAACAGCTTGCCAGAGCAACAACCGGTAAAGATAGAGAATCAAGTACCTCAAGCGAAGAATAATCATTTGTCATCGCCACCGCAGATCCAGAATCAGTTGCACAACACGAACCAGTTCAATCAGCAGCAGGTCAACAACATGCATTTAAGAAGCAAGGGCAACGACTTGACTCACCAGAAATCGGCGCCGAGAAACAACGAATATCTCGAGCAGCAACAGCAGCAGCGACCGTCGCCAGCTCAAGGCACCACCGCGCCTGACACAAACCACCTCAACTCACAGCAAAAGAGCGAGGACGTGCCGACGCAGAACAGTATTACAAAGACACCGGCAGCAACGAATCAGTCGACCAAACAGCCAACGCTGATGGAGACGTTCGATCTCTCCGACTTGGGCGCGTTGAACTTGGAAAATCTGAATCTCAAGCAACTCACAATTCCGGTTGCGAAAATCAAAGTGAGTGCCGAGCAGGAGCAAGAAGCGATGGAAGACTTCAACATGGCTGCCGACCTGTTCAGCAAGATGAAGGAAGACGAGAAGCGAACGCCGATCAAGCGGAAGTTCCCCGTTGAAGAAGATGTGATCGAGACGTTTAACAAGCCAAAGCTGCGTCGTCTGGAAAAGAAACTCGCGCCAGTGGTCCAAAAGCTCAGCAACGAAGAGCTGATGAAGACCAACACGTACATCCGCTTTAACTCGTTTATGGAGAAGATCTTCGAGCAGCTCGACGACACAGAAGTGATCAGCATGGAGGACAACGACGCGAACCTCGAATGCATATCGTCGTCGCTGCTGGCGAACATTAGCGCCGAGGCAGCAAAACTGAAAGCTAGAGCGTCTATCGATGCGATACCAGAAGATAAACTCACGCTTCTCATCAGTTACGCAATGCGAAGTCTTCTCTCGGCGAAGAACTTGTCAGCTGGGCCTGATCTCTCCGACGAATTCGTCGCCGAAGACTGCCTCGAGAAGATTCTTAACGCAATCGAGGGTGCACTGCTCATCTGTAACATCTACACATCAAAAAACACAAAGTTCCTGCAAGAGGATAACATCGACACGATCATTAAGTTTGTGCAATTCCAGTTGCGCGAGACAATCTTCCCATCCCACGATCCTGTCTACACGATCGAAACGAAGAAAAAGACCGAAAAGGCGCAAAACAAGAAAAAGCAAAGCAATCAACAGAAAGGCATCACAACGCTGTACACGAAGGTCGTGGAGCTGACGAAGCTCCTTGTGCGGCTTTTCAACAAGTTTCACTTCGTGGACACCATCATCATCCATGCCAGCTCGCTGGGCGTTGAGCCGTTCTTCGTAGACAACATCGAGACGCTCCAGTTCGTCTGTTTGGATTTGGTGACATCGGTGAGTGCACCTTAATGACAGTAAAATGCTTTATTACTCAATTTACTTTGCAATTTTAGATTTTTCAAAACGAAAAGTACAAGCACCACCGAAACAACATCCTGAACGATATCCTGTCATCCGTTGACCGGCTGCCACACTCGAAACGCAATCTCCGGCCGTACAAGCTGATGAACAACGGCGGAAACATCCAGATGATGACCGCACTCGTGCTGCAGCTTATCCAATGCTCCGTACTGCTTCCCGACGAACTCCACGAAGACGATCGCGTCTCGAAGAAGCGAAACTCTGAGAACAAGTCGAAGATCGATCGTGACAGTTTCATGATCGAAAAATACAAGACAGCCACGAGCATCGGCGGCAATTTCATCCAGACCTTCCTTAACAAGTGCAAGAGTCGATCCACCGAAACCGATTTCCGTCCACTCTTCGAGAACTTCATCCACGATCTGCTAACGACGGTGAACAAGCCAGAGTGGCCAGCATCAGAGCTGCTTCTGACGCTTCTCGGCACGCTTCTGGTGAAGTACATGGCCGATAAGACAGTGGATCAGTCGATTCGAGTGGTTTCGCTTGAATATCTTGGTCTGGTGGCCGCTCGTCTTCGCAAAGACACAGTGAAGGCTAGAAATCGCGTTAAGACCATGGACGAACTGATAAAGTGCATCAAGATCGAACAGGAGAAAGATGGCGAAGAATCCGAAGAGGAAGCCATGTTCGAGATCGATCCCGAAGAAGAAAGGACTGAGTTTTTGCAGAAAATTCTTCTTGACTACCTGACACTAAACAGTCAAGAAGAGAACCCGGTGTGGAACCACGCTCGGCACTTCTATCTCACGACCTGGTTTTACGACATCCAGCGACGAAAGAAAGACATCAGTGAGGGTGCAAAAGGCTACGCAAGTCGGAAGAAGCAGAAAAAGTCGAGCAAGAAGAAGTACCGAAGCGACGAAAGTGAAGACTCCAGTGATTCGGACGTGCAGGAAGTGCGCGAGGTCGACCAGGAACTAAACCGTGAGATCTTCAAGGTGCTCGACGAGCGCAAAAAGTATTTGATGAGCAAGGTGGCGCCTTTCAAAAAGACAACCCGCGACGTCGTCGACCTCAAAACCTATCTTGACTACGACAACGCGAATCTCATTGCACAATATCTCGCCAGCAAGCGGCGATTCTCCCAAAGCTTCGACATCTACCTGAAGAAGATCATCCTGGTGGTGCGCGAGCCGGTCGTTGCCATCCGAACGCGAGCCATGAAATGCCTGGGGAACATCGTTGAGGTGGACCAATCGATTCTCATCCGAAAAGACATGCAAATCGGCGTGCAACAGAAGCTTCTCGACGCAGCAATTTCGGTGCGCGAAGCCGCCGTGGATCTCGTTGGAAAATACATTCTGACCGATCGATCGTTGGTGGATCAATACTACGAGATGATTGCACCACGAATCCTTGACACTGGCGTCTCCGTTCGCAAGCGAGTCATCAAAATCCTGCGCGACATCTGTGTCGAGTTCCCGGACCATCACAAAATCCCCGACATCTGCATCAAGATGCTGCGTCGAGTGAACGACGAAGAAAACATCCAGAAACTGGTGATGGAAGTCTTCATGACGATGTGGTTCACGCCGTGTCACGACAATGACAAGGTATGCATGGGTTCAAATGATAATTTATTGTTAATTGAATTGCCCTCGGTCATAATTCGCTAATTAACGACTTTGTTCGCTTTGTTTTAGGACGGAATTCGTCGCAAGTGCGAGCAGATCATCGACGTGGAGCTGTCGTCACAAGAGAAAGGCTTTCATGGACTGTTGAAAACTGTAATAAAACACCGCAACTGTCTTATTCCCAACATTATTGACTCAAATGTTTTCTCTTTGTTCAGGTCTTTGAACCCAAGGAAAGCAAAAACGACGACCAGAAAGGCAAGAAGGAAATTCCACCGACGCTAGTGCGATCTTGCCAGCAGATCGTCAATGGACTGGTCAACTCAATCGTAGAGCTGGAGAAGTCGAACGGCGGGAGACTCGTCGGTTGCGTCACAGCTCTCCACTCGTTCGCACAAATTCGACCGCAGCTGCTCGTCGAACACACGATCTCTCTGGAGCCTTACTTGAACATCAAGTGCAGCTCGAATGAACAAATCAAGTTCATCAGCTTGCTGGCGGAAATTCTTGAACACGTAAATATTTGAGCTTCTTGGTGAATCAACTCGTGTTACTGATAAGTTTACGTTTATTTTAGGTCGTACCTTTGATGGAACATCCTGGTGAAGCCTTCCTTTCCGAGCTTGAAGCTCATCTTATGATGCTGATTGTCTCGTCGCGACAAATCGTCGTGGTCAGCTGTGTTGCTTGCCTTGGCGCCGTCATCAACAAGATGACAAAGAATTACCCACTCGTTCGGGAGTGTTTCTTGAAGTGAGTTGTGCAAGCTGAACTATCATCGAGACGAAACTAATTTCAAAACAATTTTAGGATCTACTCGCGAGCTTTGGTGCAAGCTAAGGACCTTCTCATAAAGAACCCGAACGTCGCTACCGAACAGATATACAATCCGGTCTTTCGACGTGGAATCTTCACCGTTGGCCTGCTGATGCGATACTTTGACTTCAGTCGACCAGACGTCAACGGATCCAACACCAACGAAAGAAGTGAGTTGTGAAATCACGCAAATTCCTTGTTCAAATATTTAATTTTAATTTACTTCAAGATCGACTCTCGCCAACCATCTGTGATGAAGTGTTCGAAACACTCTTCTTCTTCCTGAACAGCAACATACAGCCGCTCCAGCGAGAGATTCTCCAAGCACTCGGCTATTTCTGCGTCACCAACTGCGAGTATCTGACGCGCCAAGAGATTCGCGATTACTACAACTACTTGCTCGGGCGTATTTGTGACCAAAACGAGCTGAAGATCATGGTGCTGAAGAATGTTCTGCTGTATCTGATGGAGGAAGAGAACAAGATGACGCGAAATGACAAAGATTGTAAGCAATTAACATGAGTTCATCAACGTTAAACTGACAAATTGAATTTGTTTTTAGGGAAAACGCAATCAAAGACTGAAGATCTGAAAGAGATGGGCGACATATCATCGGGCATGTCTAGTCGTGTGATTCAAATCTACTTAAAAGAGATTCTCAATTGCTTCCTTACCGGCGATTTCAACGTTCGTCTCATGGCAATGCGCGTCATCGAGATCGTGCTTCGTCAAGGTTTAGTGCATCCAGTACAAATCGTTCCTTATCTCATTTGCCTCAGCACTGACCCAGAGACGGAGGTAACTTATCATGAAAATGAAGCAAAGAAAGTTTAATAATAGAATCTTTGTTCTTAGGCATCGCATAGCGCTGATCGTCATCTGCAAGAGATCGACAAACAGTACCAAGGCTTCGTGAACATGAAGTGTCAACAAGGAATTCAGTTATCATACGAGTTGCAAAAGGTCATCCAGCAATCGGTGGCTGGACGAGCTATTCGTGGATATCGAATGCCAAAGGCTGGAATTGAAGAGCCACCGATCGCATTCAACGGCTTTGTTTATTCTCTGCTGCGTAATACGAAACCACCGCGTCGCGCGCTGATTCAATCGATGACGAAACAGTTTGAAGATGAACGAGCGACTCTAAGCTTCATGTTGTACTTGGCAGACAACCTCGCCTACTTCCCTTACGCCGTTCAAGACGAGCCGCTGTACTTGATTCATCAAATTGATTTGATCATCTCCGTGACTGGGACGGGGTTGCTTTCGTTGTTCCGCGACGGCCTTATCAAGCGACCAGGCGAAGAAAACCGAGAAAAGGCTGCAAATCCGCTGGAGGACGAAGATGACGATGAAGATCGCGATGCTTTGTTCATTCGGCTGCCGGATGACTGCACAAATCTCATCCAAATCGTCACGTCCGCCCAAGGCTGCATGCTGCTTTTGATTCTCAAGCAGCATCTGAAGGACATGTACGGGATCAACGACGCGTAAGTTCATTGACCAGAATTTTACCCAGGTAGAGATGATAATTAAAATTATTCCACAGTAAAATTGCACAATACTCGCCATCTGAAAGCACGAAGCTCTACGACAAAGCAATGCAACGACGAAACATCGGTCCATTCAACCCGAAAGCCACGATTGCATTGCTGAAGGAAGATCCAAAGATCGGCACGCAGTTGAGCGAGAACGAGAAACGGGTTTTAGTTGATAGATACTTAGAGGTGAGTTTGTTTGACGCTTCCTTCGTTAAACTTTTTTAACAACATTTTATTTTCAACAGTTTAAGCAGCTGATGATCAAGCTCGATCCGGAGGAAGAGGCAGATGACGACGACCAACCATTGTCGAAGACGCCGCAAAAGACGCAAATGCCGCCGCCACACACCAGCCAGGCCTATCCAAACGATGTGACAATGAACCATCAGCACATGAACAACGTACAAATCAACCTGCCGCGAGTGAATCTTCCGATGTCAGTGGATCCACCGCAGAACTTTGTAAGATTTTTGATGATTTCTCTCTTGAAACAAATTTTACCTCAAACTTTCATTATCAGGAGAAGTCGATCAACGTGAATTCCATTCCCAAGCCCTCGCAAAGACCAGCTAAAGCCAAAACGCCATCGAAGAAGTCTTCGTCGTCGGCTAAAAAGAAGAAACGCCGAAAGCGGTCGAGCTCCGAAGAAGAGGAAAGCGACTACGACGATGATGACGACTACTAAACTGCTTCAACTCCTCGGTATCCTGTGCACCAGCACTGAAAAAAGAAGGTCGACACCTTAAAAGAAATCATTTAACGACGCTGTGACGATAAAACAAAAAAAAATGTCAAGAAATATTAGCAGCGTAGCGGAAAAACTTAGAAGAAACGAAAGAAATTTGAGAAATAGGAAGTGAGTGAGAGTTCCAAGAACCAAAGGAAAATTAGCCGAAACGAAAAGAAGTTTAGTAAAGTGCAAAAAGCTGCTAAACCTTGAAATGGAAAGGAAATTTGATATTAGAAACAAGAAATGTATTAAATCAGTTGGCAAAGGCAACGTTTCGTATTGAAAGCTGTGTAATCCACAATTTTTACTGTAAATTCACGCGAAGAGATTTAGAAACGAAAAACTAAGGGCCAGAGAAGTCGAAAACGGCGGAATTCACAAAATAAGTCACGACTAGACGCGTGCGCGAGTGATCACTGCCCCACTCGCGGCTTATTTCGTGAATTTTCTTCAGATGCAGTAAAAAATATTTTCGGTGAACCTTTTTCACACAAATAAAAATGATTTTCAACTTTTTTTTTTGTAATTATCCAAGTAAGTGAACAGAAGGACACAAAACAAGCAGTGAAGATTATTTAATCACTCTATGTAAATAGCTAATCTAAGTCGGAAGGGGTGGGAGGGGAAGCATTGCCCGATTTTATCGAGAATAGAATTAACCGAGACGATTTCAGTGTGACTGTGCGCTTGTGGCGGCCGATCAGACTTTTCTGTTCTAATTTCTCGAGCTACAAAGCTTCAATTTTCATCAGACTTATTGCAATTACACGATCGTCTGGGCCGCCCGCATACCAAGAAAGAAGAGAATCCCTCTAGCGAGTAATAAGTGTTGTAAAATTAACTTAGATGAACATTTAGAGAAGTTTTTCGCGTAAGAAAACAATTAATTTAAACGGATTTCACCCTTTTTTGTATAAATTAGTTTGGTCACCAAGCATCATCGTTTGATCGAAGAAGAAAATCAGATTTTTCTTGTAGCTTAAATTCATTTCGATACATTTTACTTTAGCGTTAATGTCGTCGCCACGGCGTGCGAGAGTTTAAGCAAGCAAAAACACCATCCAAGTTCTCTTAAATAATACTTCTACTTATCAGCTAAACAAAACTGAGTTTGAAAACGCGAAGGAAAATATTTTGTAACTAATGAAGGAACGAAGGAAAAACTCATTTTACGCCGTACACTTTAGTTGGGTTGAATGAGAAAGATTAAAACCACTGAAAGAAGGAAATAAACTTTTCAAACAAATTTTCAGAGTTTTTCTTTGTGATTTATCGTGATTTCAGTTTGTGGTTCGTTGGAACATGCGATTTGCTGCTGTAGAAGATTTAGGGAGTGTTGAAAAGACTGCTAAGTTTGTGGAAGGAAGGCTTTCGAAGTGTTTGTGACAGTGAAAACACCTTTTGAATCGGATGATTACTAAAAGTATAAGAAGTTAATCAGTTTCACTTGAAGGCACACTTCCAAAATGTGATCGCACACTCGGACAATCACCGATATGTGCGTGCTTTCGTTCTAGTTGTGACTCAGCGCAGTTCAAGAGTCCCTAAACATCATTCACACACAATCCCCGCATCAAAGAAAGAAAAACTTTCCCACTATTGGCGCGGAAAACTTCAAAAATATGAAAAACAAACTCAACATAAATCACAAAACTATTTGCATTTACTTGATAGCTTCGTTCCCGAACAAGACTTAATCTGACCAACAACTCTTCCTTCGTCTCTTAATTTATTCAATTATCACTCCATTAAGCAATTAAATGATGTCTGTGGAACCAGAACTGTGGCGATTTGTTGCAATTATGTAAATTTCGTAATTATATTGTGCAAGGAACTTTTTCTCCTTTCGTACAGGCAGCCAAGGCTTTAGCGGGGTGGAAAAATATTCCAAGTAATCATGCGGAAAACTCCAATAAAACTGGCATTAAAAAAATAATCGTAAGAACATTTAAAAACCATTTAACTCGCTGAACGTAGCCGAGAGACGATTTCACTCCCAACAAACGCGGGGGGCGAGAAAAATGGGCGACAATTTATTGTTATTTTCCAAAACATTTTCTAGCGCGAAGAATCGTAAAAACAGCACTTGCGATAAAATAAATAGCAAGTAACGACTGCAGAAATGGGTCGAATGGAACAGAATTGACTCATAAATCGGAATCATTGAGAAGAAGCGCACAAAAAATTGCCGAGTTTTATTCTTCCTTGGCTAAATGAAATCATTTTCAATTTTATCTTTCGAGCGGCGATCTTTCTGTCCCGCTCTTGCCGTTGACTCCACCCACACAATGCAGTTTCATGCCGACGTCGAAGCTGAATTCACGCGAATTCATCTGCAAAATCAGCAAAAATCCGAACCGAGGGTTGGAAAAGCACTTGTAGAGATGGAAAATCGTTTCACACCGTCTCGCTTCGGCAGCTACCCTCAAAATGGTTAACGTTAATGCTACATTGTATCACCCCCACATGGCCCGGAAAGAAGTGCTTCGGAAATAAAAAGAACCATTTTCACTAAATGAAAATGTAATTTTGATTGGATAAATTTTCATTTTAATACCGTTTATCGTCGGAGTCGGGTGCGGAGGGTTTTTCTCGACGCTTAAAAAAGAGATTTTTATCCACTTTGTTATCAATTTGTTACATTGTTCGGGGGAATTCTGCCGTGCGACAAAGTAAAAGAGTGAAAAAGTCTCAACTTTTACGATTATTTTTATTTGCCTGTTTTGTTCCTTCGCCACCGGTGATCGCGTCGGAATTTGCGGGTGAATCAGTTGCAACCAGACCGCCGTGTTGTAATGACGTGGACAATTCAATCGCTAAAATAAATCGAAAGTGAACTTTTATTAAACATGGAACAACTCGCGTATTTTGTGACGAAGACTTTTGAGTACAACAACACGACAAGTCGCGTTTTGGAAATCATTAACATGACCACGAAACTGGATGAAAAATCGGAGAAAAGTGACGAAAAGTTGGGGGATACTGGAGACGAAAGCATGGACGACGACGAATCAGTGGATATTGAAATTACGGATAACTCAAGTGAACCGATTGCGAAAATTCCTTCGCCGATAGAAGTTGAAAAAGTGGAAAATTGTGATAAAAGCCAAGCAAGTGAAAAAACACCACCGGCCACAAATGGATTAATTGAAAGGGCCGCAAGTCCATTGCCGTTGATAAAAAAGCTAAATCGAGATGGATCTAAGCATGTGACCAAAAACTGGCTGATCTCTGACTGTCCCAAACGAAAAAGTGAAAGCAAAGCCAGCGAAACCGCTGCGAAATCGGATCCAGTGAAAACATTTTCCACGCTAGAGAACCAAGAAAATTCAGCGCTAAATTTGATCCGCGTTGAAAACTCAGCAAACAAAAAACATTCGACAGTTCGTGCTAAGCCAGTCAACGAATTGCTGAAACAAATTAGGGAAATTAATAATCAATCGCCTTTTCACAACACAAACGAGAACTTCAAAATCGAAGTCGACGACGAGAGAATCAAAGCAGGTGAGAATGAACGTCTGTGACTCTCCAAAGACGTTGTCAAGCAACAAATTTCTTGGATTGAGAAGAAAATTAATGAACAGTACCTTAATCCGTTGCGACTCAATTAAATTACAGTCGACTCAAAAAAGTGGATAAACTCGTAGTTAACATAAAAAGATGGAAATTAATTAGACTTAATTGAAAGAAAAAACATTGAAATTAAATTGTGAATCCTTTTTCATCCCTTTCCACCCATCAGCCCCTTCTTAGTACCATCCATTCACAAAGAATGTATTTAAAACAGATAAACTCTGCCCTGGAAACATCAACGAAGTTAATTAATTAAGAAAACACTTTTTCCTGGTGTTTTTGAGATTTATGTGTGCACTTCAATCTAATTAAGTTGAACTTGTTTCGCCAAGACCAGAACTAATTTTAACTGGAAGTGTTGCAACTTGTTAATTTAATAAAGTTGACGGCTGCCAATTTAAGCCGAGATTACTTTACAATTTTTCATTCCTAATTCTAAAGATAACAGTTGACCGCAACTGAATGAAACGGTGCGAATCCTTGTAAGTTTGCTGAATTCTGCCTGGAAACTTTGTTTTATTAAATTTCAGCAACTTTCAAAAGCAAATCTCTAAGCGACGATTTGATTCTCGATTTAATTGCATTAAATTTGTATGAAAACGCAATAAATATAAATTTTCATGTCACAATTGAATAAATTTTCACGGTGAACCCGCAAACAACCAGAAGCTGCAAATTTTCATGTTTCAATTGTTTGAAACAAATTGTCAAGGGTTGAAAGGGTAAAGGGTGCCGTGAATTTAAATCAAAATTTATTGCTGTTGAAATTTTAATAGTTTCAGAGCGTGTTCAAGGATTTAGTTTGGTGGAATCGTCGCTTCAGTCTTGTTGTAAGGTGTTTCTTAGTTGTATTCAAAGGTTCAAAATAAAACTTGACGTCACAAATCAAATTCACTTCTTCAAGTCCACCTTTAACATCCAACACAACAACTTCATGACCTTCTTTCTCGGCCTTCTCAACATCATCAATCAATTTTCGACTTTATCAATTTTTCTTCTTCTGATGTTCTCGATTATCATTTCACTCGACATGATTACTGATTCCGTGATGCCCCTTAAGTATGATTTGATTATGATCTGATGGAAATTAATGGTGGCACAAAACTTCGATTTTCAATTCTGCAGACAAACATGAATCATCAGAAAGGGCGGACCATGACGTTAAGGAAGACAATACACAGAATAACTCCACTGAATCGAACCTTCTTCTGCTGAAGTCGCCGTCTTCGCCGCAGATGATGGGTGGATGCAGCAACAAACAGCGAAGATCGCGGACGAATTTCACTTTGGAACAACTGAACGAACTGGAGAGACTGTTCGAAGAAACGCACTACCCCGATGCGTTCATGAGAGAAGAACTAAGCCAGCGACTGGGCCTTTCAGAAGCTCGAGTTCAAGTGAGTATCATTTTCACCCTCGCCATAAATTTCCCTTTCTGAAGATTTTCACAGGGTTCAGGGACACTTAACTTAATTAATGTAAAAGCAAATCTCGTTATTATCAATCACAAAAGTGATTAAGACACGTTAACGGGATGAGAGAATGATGCAATTTGAATTGCTGTGAATTTTGGGTGGAATTTGAAGTAGAAACTGATGGTTTAAAAAAGTTTAACGACTTGTGAATTAAGTTGAAAACTGTGGAATTTCCAACAAACTTTGACAGAAACTTTATATTTACAACTTCTTAAAGCTAAAATTTCCACTGTTCTTGATACTTCAATTAATGTAATTAAAGACGTCTCTCACCCGACTGCAACCGAAAAAGCAATCGAGACACATCAAGATAACCCTAAACGATCATTTATAATCACGTCGAGCTTCATTTGAGAGACGCCGCCACATTCGGATGCGAATTAAAAAGTAAATTAATTAATCGCTGTTTGTTGTCGCTCATTAACGTCGAGCAAGGAACTCGGGAAAATGTTTCCTTTGTTTTCTCTCCCAGCGCAGACACTAAATTGAATGAATCACATGACGTTGCTGTATTAATTTGTTGTGTAATCGTTTCTTAATCAAAATTTATTGCGGTTTTCATCGTCGTGCATGCGAGTTGAGGGTGGCAAATGCAAATAATCGAGACAATTTTGGTGATTCTTCGAGTTCGTGGCATTGTTCTGCTTTTAAGGTTTACTCGCACTGTTGACTGCACCGGTCTGAAGTTTTCTCCACTCCAGCAGCCAAACTTCAACAACGCAAAAAAGCGGAAATCAAACTCGCAAGCTTGGACATTCATAAACGCAATTCAAACCATAAATTATCAAATTAGACGGACGCAAAAGCAAAAAGTTTGGGGTGGAGATGCAAAGATGAGGTCAGAAAACCACTTTGCAGTAAATGGACAATCTCGAGTGCCCATAAATATCCTTCAATTTGACTCCGAAGTCAACAACACTTGACTTGGCTACACTTCAGCATATCTTAGTGTTTTTTTCTTCACTGTTTTCACAAACTCCGTGCCATGAAACTGCAATCGCTCGACCTCGCACCCATAAATCTCTCCCGAACGTTACCAACATAACGTTTTTTATTCCTTCAGGATCAAGCAAGCTCCATTCGTTGAGACATGATATCGCACGCCATTGCTTCGTATAAAAGCAAGAACTGAAGTACCTGAGCGCAGTCTGGCTGAGAAATGGGAATTCTCTGTAATTGGGGATCATTTAAAGATGTTGTCACAAGCTGAGTTGAAGGTTAATGGCTTGTTTTCATTGGCGAATTTGACAGTGTTCCCGGTTAAAAGCTTGGTTTGATGTTCAACCTCATAAAGTGACATCACATTCATTCACCCCATTACGTGCATCTCCATTTACACAATTTAAAAGCAATTTTCTCAATTTTAATAAATAACGATCTGCCTTCTTTTCGCTATTTTTAATAACAAAACTTTTTCTTCTTCTTTCCACTCCGCCCTCCGCCTCCAAAGGTTTGGTTCCAGGTGAGTTTTCTGTTCTTTAATCTCTTTTTCATGAACCAACTCGCGTTCTTGTCCGAGATTTATTATCATGATCCTTTTGTTCTTTCTTAACTTTCTTTTCTCTCTGCTTTCATTCATTTTAGAATAGACGAGCCAAGTGCAGAAAACACGAGAACCAACTTCATAAAGGTGAGCGCAAAAACTGTTTTGGGGTCGATTGTTGGAAGCGTCACAAAGAGCGAATTTTAATTATTTTTATGTTGTTTTTGATTAAAAGTCGTCCAATTATGGTTTTCCTACAAGTTTTTCTTTTTTTATAGCACGAACAAGCACGTACGCTTACTTATGTACATTCCTGATGAACCACCCCCGCATCTCCCAGTTCATTTTGGTCTTGGTTGAGATTTATTTATTGCACAGATTCTTTTTTAATTTTCTCGGCGAAAGATTTATTCACCAGGTATCTCCGGGGATAGTGTCCAAGCGAATTTCTTACAAGCTTGTAATATCATCAAGTTCCACCGACGAGATCCTGGACTTTATAAAAATAATTTCCCCTGAACACCAGAAAGAGATGAAAATAATTTTTTATTAGGCCCTTAATTCGATTACGTTTCCTTGCGTTTTTTTATCATTTCAAGCCTCACTCCACGGGCACGTAGCGATACTTTCCCCTAACATATTTCACGTAATTTTATTTGATTTTTTAATTCAATCTTATCCACAATGTTTCAAAACATAAAAAAACGAGAAAAATCGAATCAAATATTTATTAAATTACACAAAACAACCGAAACATGTGAAAGAAAGAAATAAATTCCATCTGAAAGTTCCACTGAGGGATGAATCGTGTGTGGATAGACGTTTCCTTGGATTTTCAGTACAAATCTGACGCAGACATGCCGTCACTCCCAACGAACCCCGCTTGTTTCAAACATAAATCTTTGATTTTGTTCTCTTTTCAGTGGAAAATTGAGCTCGTTTTTGCCCTCAATTTTCAGCTCTACATGAATTGATAAAAACATATTTTTTATGTTCCTCGAGGTCATGTGCGATGTGCGAGTATGGAAATATTGTCGAATCGTTGCGATTTCCATTCCATTCCGCTCGACATACATCATAAAATTTAATTCGCTTATGCTCGATATCGAACAAAAACATTTCAGCGATGATGGAGATGTATCCATTTACAATTTTATTTCGCCATTTTGCAGAATTTTCATGTCGCTCCCATGCTTTTAGAAGTACGTGAACTGTGTTCACAATTAAAATTTTCAATTTCGGTGAAATTTCATAAACATTCTCATTTGTCGTCGGAATTTACATAAACTGTAAGAGTCGAAAGACGAGAAACCGCAATTTCTCCTCGTGAATGTTTGCGCAAAGTTCTCGTGTGGCTGCACAACTATCGATGGCCTGCTTCACCGTTCTCCGAATTGAATAAAATTTTAATCTAATTTTCATTCACAAGATTTCACCTTTTTGCGGACGTAAATTTGAAAATTAAATCTCACAGAACCCTCTCGAGCCGGGTTGACATGGACGTGCATAAATCAGACACTAGAGTGAACCAGAAAAGCGAGGCAAAGCATTCTCATGGGACACATTAGGCTGCCGACTTCTTTATGCTTCTTCAATAATATTAATAGCACAAGCATCGGGATGAATGATCAGAAAAAAGGACAAATTGAAACTTTTGCTTGAGGTTGCAATCAATTTACAGTCGATCTTTTTTATTGACATGAAGTTGGAGTGATGAAGTGCTGAAAATTTGTGTTGAAGGACGTCGGATCACATTGTTTTGAAGTTTTCTTCAACGAAAACTTAAATCAAGACCTGAAAATGTTTGAAATCTTAAATTCTAAGACGTTTAACTTTTTACAAAAAGAAATGTCAAGTTTCCTCTCAGTTTCCGGTCTTGAATAAAACTGTTTTTTAACTTTCTTTTAAACATCTCCTTCTTGTTCAAAACTTTTAGTAATT
>JPYR01000732.1:16946-35942 GCA_000775305.1 Belgica antarctica | reverse complement strand
TTATCAATTTTGACGAACCTTGATACGGAACGAATCAAGCTCCGGCTCTCTATTTGCGATAAAACGCTATCGCTTGTTGTCGAAAAATCTCGTTTTATTGATTCACTCGAAAATAGAACAGCAACATGCATATTTTGGCAACGGGCTTATTTATTCGAAACACAAACGATTTAATTCAGGATTGAATTTGGTGATAGAAAAACACAGAGTGAAAAACAAATTGTGTCGCTTAAAGATCTTTCAGTCGGCTTCAAACTAGTGCTTAGTGCTGACACTCTTTGCCCACTAATGCAAGGTTAATGTTTCCGTCATAAATTTCCAGCTTGTGACAGAACTAATTTGTATGAGAATGGAGAACCTAAACAAGGAACATGCTTGTTAAACATAAATTAAACATATTATAGTCTCGTTCCACTCTTCCATTCTCCTTCATACGCTGTTGCTGAGCTTTTTTCTTCTGCTGTGCATTTAAGTTCATCGATTTATGCTATAGCTGGGGAAACAAACAAGCAAGCATCTGATGACATAATAGCGAGAATAGCTTGTGTGGTGTTGGTTTATGTAAAAATGGAGAGAAAATTGCTTTTGACAAGCACTTTTCTAGTGTACACAAGCATTAATCTTTCCAACACATTTTCCAGTGGACGTACGATTACTCTGCAGCGCTTATGGGGCTTGGACCGTCGGGTTGGCTTGAGGGCAGCACTGACCAGATGACATTCTCCTTGGACTTTATTGTAGACGATTACGACGACAAGATCTACTTACAGATGTTTAAGGTCGCGTCCATAGGCGCCATGAATTTGAAACTCCGTGGAAACTCGTTGATCGACTGGTTCTCGAACGTCATTGTGTCTGCGGTAAGAACAATCGTCGTTTTTGGGTTGAATTTGATTGATTTAATGATGCTGGAGACAGCAAGGGGATTGTTTCCAAGTGACGTTATGATAAGTAACTAATTTTTTGGTTATTCAACTTTTAATGGCTTTTCTAACCACTGTAACTGTTGTGGCTGTCTTATTATTCTGCTGAAACTTGAACTTTTTTATCGGACGCCTTCAATGAACCTTTTTCTAATGTGGAACAGTTGAAATCGTTCTAAAACGTCCATTAAAACCTTGTAAACTTCAAGATGCTATCAAATCATTACAATCTTTCTTCTCCGCAGTCTACAACATTGTTCGAGGGTCCAATGACCGATTTCATATCGGACCGCTTTAGATACTTCATACAAGAAGCCATCGACGAAATGAACAGAAACAATTTCGCTTACAATCACAAGCACTCGACTATTGAAGAAGTTCTGCAGGGCATTCTGGCCTTCATTGAGAAGAGTTAAAGTAATTGCTGTCGGCGGGTGAACTGGCGATGCCAAAAAGTGTTAAAACTTTACAAAGAAGTGGCAATTAAAGTAATGAAACATTTCCATTAAAAATAAAATTTTCAATTCACCGGCATTCTGATGTTTTCTTTAATCTTGTATGATGGGATTTTCAAGTGTCCTGGTTGGACAAAGGTAAGCTCCAAATCCCTTGTCAGAATACATTATGCAAAAAGCGATTCTTACTCGAAAATTGACTGCTGAAAAATTAATTCTTCTACCCTTTTTCATCCATTCACTTAGAATTTTCTTTCGCTTTTCTTTTGTTGAGCTTTAAAATTCTGAAAATCTGTCGAATGTTTCCAAACGGACTTGTTCAAGGCTGAACTTTCTTTTTGTTGAATCCAAGGTAGATAGGTTTGACAGGGTTTCCAATTTTATACAAACGAAGAACAATGCGAATTGGTAGAAAGAAATCTGGAAGAAATCTTTGTTGGTTTTTGTTTGTAAGTGAAATTGGCAGGTGTTCATAGTGTTTCTGCATTTTCCACTTTTTTATGACTGCCAAGAAGCTGCAAGCGGTAAGCTTTAAATTTGACACATTATGGAAAACTTAACATGAAAGCTTCATTTCAAAGAAACTTTTTAATCATTTGGAAAACTTGTAACTCAATAAGTTTGAGAAGATTATTCAACCTAATTTTGAAATGTGGTATTTAAAGTTTCAATTAATATTTAAAGTAATTTTGTGTCATATTTCACTTTGTTTCATTATAAATCTAACGAAGTTTCTATCTTTTGATGTTGCACAAAATTTGTTTTACTACAAGCAGTTTTAACCTTGAAACTTTCTGAAAAGTGAATAATCACACAACTTACCGTGATAACATCTCTTCTACTTGCTGCAAACTCTTACCTTGATTCTTTTCTCTTTTTTTATTGATTTTGCACCTTTTTCGTTTTATTTTACTTGAGTAGCATGAAGTGCCCCCACTACACTCGATAGACTCAATGAGTTCTCGCTCTTCGCATCTTTCAAGTCTATTGGCTTTTATTATCGTACTTTATAAGAAAAGTTTCTTGGGAGCTTCCTTCTTTAGCTTCTTCTTATTCACGAAACTTTCATTCTTGAACTTCTACTTCTTACACCCTGCGTTCTTGGCTAATTAAGAATATTAATTATTTTTGTTGTGCGAGCATTTTTCTCAACTTATAATTAAAGCAACGTAAAAACGAAACTGAAGCCGCCATCTCTCGACCTTCCTTTGGCGTTCTTTTGTACCCACGGGGTATCTTGACAGCAGAATTCATAATAATTGACTTTAATTTAATTTTGAGAGAAACACCCGAGAGATATCGGCTTCTTGAGTGTCGGGGTGCGCCGGGAAGATTTCCAGCTCACCGAACAGATTCAACGGTTGATGAAGAACTTTCTGCTTCCATTAATTGAATTGAATTCTCTGAAATCGCGTCGTGGGTCGCACCGCTGATCAAAATTGATTTGATTCAATAGGATAATCGAACAATTAATTCATTTAATCAAGCACCCATGATAGTCAATTAATTTCGGGTAAATCAATTCGATTTATTATACATTTGCGTCCATTGAATTTAATTATTTTGATTTCGCCTTTTGTTCTTTCGGTGATTCCGTGGATTTTACGATGTAAATGCATGGACACTTGCTGGCATTATTGCCAATAAAGCCGCTGGTAATTGAAAACAGTTGGGTGAAAATTATCAGTTATTCTTTATTAAATTATTTGATCTTAAAAACAAATTCATCTTTGACCATTTAATGTGCTGGAAACAGTTGTAAATTATTCATTATCACCTATGTTAATTTAATTAACTAGTCTTAATCTTATCAAGGCATCAATTGTTTTACAAAATCAAGCTTAATTAAGTTACTAATCCTCTGTGGGCGTCAATTCGATTGATCCGATGTTGAACGGCGTTGGAATTGATTGGATTTTTGATAGAAATTTAAATAAATCGAATCGAAAATTCTCGTTAAATTTTAAGTTCAATTTATGTGCATTTTAATGCTCTTGTAGGGAATTATTTACATTGTGATCGGGTACCGTTCAATTTTGAAACAATTTGATCTCGTTCATGAGTTTGTTAGTATTTTTAAGCTACTTGAGATGATTATTTAAATTTATGAATGCCGGGAGTTGGTCGAACGTCATCAAATTTTCACGGAAAATAACTAAACTGATTGTTCACCAACCAAAAGTGTTAAACGTGACATTCATTTCAAATCTTTCCCCTTCATTCGAATCCAAAGCAGCTAACGAATCCCTTTCGAGCCAGAACTTTCATCATAGTTGTTTGCGTTTTGTCTTTAAATCACCCAAAATCGATTTAAAACAATTTGAATAAATAATTGCCATACTTAATGACTCTGAACAGCGTTATTTGCCTTTCGTTCAAGCGGACAAAAACTTTCTCGATAACACAGTGAAAACTCGGTCGGCTGCTGTTATCGGTAATCGTGATAAATTTACGAAGCGTTCTCAGCGAAGATAAATAGAAAGGATGTTCAAGGCGGTGAAACAAAGCAGCAACATAATAGGAATGAAAGGCGTAATGGCAAACAAATTGCGCAAAAAGTCTTCTCTTGAATAATTGGTAAAACAATGGGTTGAGCGGGGTGAAATCGTTTGCCACGTACTTCGGGAACTTCTTTGTGCGAACTGTCGTCTTGGTTTATTTAGAAATAACATCGCAATAGAAGTGGTAATTGCTGTATGACAACACAAAGTTGTGAACATTTTGCGCAGTTTTTATCTAGGAAAGTCTGTAGGTACACACTGTCTAGTATTTCCAGTTAGAAACAATTCATAATTTTTTGGGTGGTCAATGTACACAAATTTTGATTTGAGACTTGTTATGATTATGAACAACAGTCATGTGTTACTACAGCCGAAATATTCAAATCATGTATTAAATGGAATTTATAATTGAAATAGAGTGGCGAAGACATAGCTTCAGAGTTTCCCGATAACTTCACCACTTTCCTGTGAAAAAACATCTCAAGGCAAATCTAATTTAAACTTGTCTCCTTGGAAATATGATGTGCTGTGTTGTCACACCAGATAAATTGATAACAATAAGTGGATGTTGACAAAAGCCAACTTCCATCGAAAAGCTTTCGGCAAACAAACTTCGCCATCATTAACATAAATTGCAAAAATAACTTTGTTCGAGCACGCAGCGTCGTCAATAGCATCAAAAACGTGCCAATTATTTGACTCATCGTAAAATTAGCAAAGAAGCTGCCGAAGGTTGCTCATTACTAACAGAAATTCGACTGCAGCGGCAGAAAAAAAATTCAACATATTTTTTGTAGAGAAAATCTGGAGAATTCCTGTAGAAAAAGAATCTACATCGCGGAAGTGCTTAATTAAATTTTCTGCTTTCCTAAATTTATATTCAATAAATGATGCAGGAAAAAGCATAAAAATTTCCGCCTCTTGAAGAATTAATTTCGTTAATTCTCCGCCGGTAAAGTAATAAGGCGGGAAGCATCAAACGTATATTTTTTTCAAGAGTCTGCTTCGAAACTTCCGCATGGAAAAGTTTGAAGCTGACGTACACTTCTCGGAAATTCGGAGTTAAAGTCAATTTACAGAAAGTTACGTCGCTTGAATAAAAGCCCGACTTGAACTTTTCTCAACTTCTTCTTTATGCTTCCGCAGTAAAGCAGCAAATCTTGCCACTTTTCCTTTCCAGACAAGACGATGAGGCAACGGAAAGAGGAAATTCAATAGTGTGGTTGCTAAGAAAGAGTGCTCAAGCTCAAGGTGAGGTTGAAAGGCAGAGAAGCGCTCCTTTGCTCTTGAGAAATTTATGTTTTTACATCTAAACCTCTGACAACAGAGTCTGCAAGAAGCAAAAGGAAGTTGTGAGATAAGAAACGGAATGCTACAAACAAAAACATAAATATATATATAAAATATGCTGTTTGCGCTTAAATGCTTCCAATAAAAATAAAAAGGAAGAAATATACGGCAAAATAAGCTCAAAATTTAATGCTTTTAAGGGTGTGCAGTGTGTCTATGGCAAACAGTTGAGTTTTCTAGGCTGCTATATAGAAAATGTCAAAATAAAGACTTTTCAATGGAGGCTAAAAGAGAATTTTGAACTTTTTCACATTAATGGGGTATGTTCAAACTTGTTATAGATTTTCAATCATAATAGTTTGATTTCGTCTAAAAGTTTTGTACTCTACAATTGGGAAGCTTTAAGCGTTTGAAAGTTTCATACCCCGTTGGAGATTTGGAAAGTTTCATACCCCATTTAAGCTTTCTAAACATTGGAGATGAGAATTTTACACCACCTTGAGAAATAGAGACCTTAACACCCCAGAAACTTTTGAAAGCTCTATTAATTGAAATTTAGCTTTCCTAACGTATTGACCATGACTATTATAGTTCAACACCTGAAAGCTTTTGGAGATCTTTTGCAGATTGAAATAAAGCTTCGTAGAAAACTTTTTTATTGAAATATTTCACTTTTTTTGTAGTTCAACTCCTTTTTACAACCAAACTAATGCCTCGCAACCTTCCACCTTTTAAAAACCATCGTTTTATCTGATGTTTCGACGCCACTCTAGGACGATCCCAGCCCTGTGATAAAGAAAAAATTCTCGATGCCGTATTTTCTTTTTTAATAAAGCATAAACGTGATTAGATGGATGACACGGAACGAGTGGAATCTTTACCCTCTGCATGGAAGAACAGTAAACTTTGGCTCTTTTTATGCCTTTAAATATGCTAGATTTCATACGTCAGTTTTCCATTTATTTGTGTTTCCTTGCCAAACGCTTCTTTTATGATTTATTCGTCGTTTGCATTTATTTATTCTGCAATTTAATTTTCTGGTTTGGGAAGCTCGCGTTTTCATCATGCAAAGTAAAAGCTTCCAAGGACGAAGCTAAAACAAGAAATGAAGCACAATTTTCATACGTTGAGCATTCTACCCTCCCGTTCGAGACTCGAAAGAGATTTGCGAGCTTAATGCTAATGATTCTACGCGAACCCGCATGAGTCGCTAGTTTTAGTTCCGTTTTTGATTTTTCGAATTCATTATATCAAAACATTTACAAAAATGGCTCAATTAAATTACTCGGCTAACCAGCATAAACATCTTCATAGTTTAAACATTTCTTAGGAAAATCTTCAACGGTTCGCGGAAATCTACCACCGCGCGGGAAATTTACCCAAAAAGTTCAATTCATTTACACACTCAACGAGGACGACGATGATGGTTTTTTAGCTACCCTGACCGCCCCACAACATGATTTGGGCACTGAACCTTCAATTATTTACAAATACACCAAGTCATTATCGTCCCTTACCATCTTCCTATCATTATACACTATAATTAAGTTATTTACTGAATTCTAGAAGCAATACGTCCGACTTATTCCACCGCTCTCGCCGCTGGTTGTCATGTTGTTCATGCCGTCGCCGTTTAGTGCAGCTTGATTCTCGCTATTTGCAGTCGTTGTTATTGTTAGCGGTTGTGTCGATGACGCTGAGACACTCATTGGCCTCATACTGTTAGCAGCTGAAGTGGCGGGTGGGAAGATCAGGGGCTGCACAATGGCTGGCGAAAGAAGGGTGGGTGGTGTTTGTCATCCATAATAATATTGAACATTTGCGGCATTGCGGCTCAAGATACGCGGCATGTTTTGATCCATGTCGTGCGATGACTGTCTTCGAAGCGTTGGGTGTCCCATCATGGTGGATGGACCTCCGATGTACGACGGTTGCGGAATTAGACTTAAGCCGCTCATGCTGACGACAGGATGCTGACGTGGCATCGTTCCACTCAGACTGTGCATATTTACTGTGGATGAAAAGCGAAGAGATCTGTGTTAATTCTTTGAACTTATTTTTTATTGTTTAGGGGTTAAATAATGTTAAGACAGTGTTGGAACTGTGATAATTTTTTTGTTCCGGTAGTAAAACAAGTCGTTTAGCCGCCCAAAGTCAAACTACGAACCTTGGAAACCACAAAAAGCTTCAATAAAGCAACGTGATAATAAAGCAACAAGGAATTGTTTGTGACACACTCTTGGCAACGGTTTTAAGGGTGTGTGATCTAGCTGTTTAGTTTACTTCTTCGTCTCAAATTTTCTTTTTGTTCCAAATAGTGCAAACAAAACGTTTCAGCAAATGAAGAGACGAATGAAACGAATCCAAATACATAAAACAATTTCCAGAACAGTAACAATCACAACTATAATACAAGACGCAAGTCGTGAAGAAGTGTTCCGTGAAAGTGACAAAGTTTGGCTCTAGTGTAAAGCAGAGTCGGTTAAAATTTGAGTAAAATTTTATTTCATATTTCGAGAATTATCTTGATATTTTTAATTTCACATTGAAATGTTTCAAGAAAATGTTACAATAATCAAATTTCAACTGAAATCTTGCAAAAATTTGCAATTTCTTCGTGAATCCTTTAAAGGCGCAAGACTTTTACAATCTTGCAAAACCAAAATAAAGCGTATCCAAGAATGAAGCCATAGTTGGAAGAAAACGAATGAAAAACTTTTTCATTTTTGATCGGCTAGAAGACTATAAAGCGAGACGTTTTTCACTGGGGTGGCATAATTTATTGCGTCTAGGAGAAGGTCTTGCATAAATTAAGCAATGATATGAAAATTATTTTTGCGCGTCACATTAACAAGTGTAGTTTCTGTGCTAAGAGAAGTTTGGATGCTTTAACATAAATTTGCTGAAGAAACTGCAAGTTAATAAGTTTACCAGCAAACTGATTTAAAGCAATTTAAGTTGAAAGATAACAAAATTGCTTTCTGCTGACGACTCGGTTAAATTTGAATGGCAAGAGCAGTGATTAAAGTTTCTTCAACTTTTTGCTATCGAAAATGTCTTCTTTCTTGCACAACGAGAATGATGCTGGAACTTTGAAATTTCATTGAAAAGGGAAGCTTTGGAAGTTAGGGCGAATGAAAAGTTGCAAGCAATTTGCTAATGAAAGTTTCTTTAAAATAAACATAAAAATTGGGTTAAATTGAAAGCTTTTATATTTTATTCTTTGAAGAAACTTTCATAATTTGATGTTTCTCAGTAGAAACTTTTACAAAGAAGACTTTCAGTAATTTAAGACTTCAGATATAACGGTACTATAACGGCGTTGGACATAATTGACTTGAATTGAAAAACTTTTCATTTTGAAGCTAAACTTTTGAAAATCAGATTTTTCTTATTTATTAAAAACTTAACTCATATGTGACTCAATATTTAAACTCCGCCTTAGTGTGGCTTTTTTGTTTGCTTCAAAATGAGATTTCTTCATTCAGTAAATTTAATTTCCCGCACAACCACAATTTTATCAGAACAACAAGAGAAATTAAAAAATAACTTTTCGCTTAAAGCAGTAGCAAACGCTGAGTTTTATCGGAAAACATTTTGCTTCGATCTAAACTCGCAGATTTTCAATAAATATTTACAGAGATCAGAGACTTTCCGATGAGTTCATTCATTTGTCGGTATCGCTTTCATTTCTCCAGCAGCTTTGAAGATTCTCAAGGACATGAAAGCAAGACGATACAAAACATTATTATTAAATTGTCAAGTTTCAACGTTCTTGGGTTGACTTTGAGTAGACAATAAAACCACAAAGAAGATTTTGAGCTCAAGGGGTTAGGTTTGAGTATTTACAGTCTTCAAGGAAAAAGTTTATTGAAAAAAATCTTTTCAATCCTTAGCAAGCATCAATTCCATGAATTCAGAAAAAAAATATATTCCAACATGATTAAACTGTCTCGGAAACTGAGCCAATGTTTAGCATCAGCAAGCACAGAATCAAGTTAAAATTAAATAAGAGATATGTTTCAGCAAATATTAACTTATTCCGTATGTAGTGCGAGATAATTTATTTAGCAAACAAGCTTCACTTCACGCGGTAGCTACACATCGATAGCCAATTAAATATTTATGTCGAAACACGGAAATTACATTAGAGGAACGTGAAACATACCAAATCCTGTTGCCGCAACAGATGACGGCATTATCATTGACGGATTAATCGAGCAGCTCATTATCGACGGCGGCGCTGTGCCTGAACTGCTGATGGATGATGAATGCGGCATGAGAAGTGTCGACGAGGTGTGCGAGACGTTTGATGGGCCCAGATTACCGTAGGGACTGGGTGACGGTGTGTAGGAGTTGTAATTCTGAAAAAACAAATTGAGTTAGCTGGGGGCAATCTAAACGTCTTGAGTTTATTAATAACTTGACATCTGTTGACACAGTCAACCTCGTTGACACAATCAAACAAACATCATCTTACGTCGTTCCGGGTGATATTTGCATTCGTTGACATCGGCAAAGGAGTGGTTAAGTCAATATCAGCGTCAATCTCCGAAATATCATCAGCAGAGAAACCGTTCGTGATTGTTGTTTCCCCGGTGTTTGACGTCTTGAATTGGCCACCGATTTTGCCCTGTTCACTGGTGTCGTTAGCCTTTCGACGTGTAAAGATAAAGCGAATGACGACAATCAGCAAGCACAGAACGACACCAGACGTCACCGAAATTATCAACACAAGATAAAGTCGCTCTTGGTTTTCTGCAAAACAAAGACGAGATTGAAAGAAAGTTGTTTAAATTCAGAAGACACAGCTCAAGTCGACGACTGAAAATTAATTCTTAATTGAAAAACTTTCTCTCAAGATTAGTTTTCTAGGTCGGTGAAAATATGCTTAGATTATTTGAAATCTTTGTGTTTGTCTTTATTAAAGGGATCATGTGGATGTGTGTCATTGTGTTTCGTTCATTCGAGTCCCCTTTTCACCTCAAATCTGGGCAAGCTTTCGCCACTCTGAGAGATTCTCTTGTAGTTGATTAAAATTTCAACAAGGCCTATAAGGGTGGTTTGCACGGAACTTTAGAGTTTTGAGTTTTGCTTCCGGCTAAAGCTTAGTTTTTGGTGAATTGCAAGTGAAAGATTTGAACACAAGTTTATTTGTGAAGAAGTAGATAGCTTTTGTGAAAGCTTTCACTGAATCAGAAGCTTTTGTGGAAGCTTATTGAATATTTCTTAAACAAACATTGTAGAGTTAATTATAGAACTCTAGACCGTAACTTTGAACATTTTTCGACTTATTTCTGTTTGTAAAATTTTGTACGTGCTTGCAAGCCAATTCAACTTGTTTTTAAGTTTGTCAACATTTTCTCTACAAACTTTCCAAGCCTCCAAACTCCAAACAAATCTACATAAAAAAAACCACAACTTCATTTGTAATGTAAATTCAGTCCTTTATTCCCGAGCACAGCCGAGATTTCTTCTTGCACAAAGTATCTCGGAAGAAAAAATAAAATGAAAGCACAGCAGCACGGGAAATAGGAATTCGGATGGGTAGGAAAACTAATAACGAAACGAGTAAAAAGAAAGAAACTCACGTGATAAGAAAGCATAAGTATTAATCCACTCTTGAACAAACCCGACACTCTTCTCACTACTCTGGTCTACGCCACTGCAATCATCAATCATCAAATTATCATTGTTGACCGAAGCGCTGTTATTGTTGTTACGACCCGACTTAATTTGTTGATTAATTGCGTTATTGGAACATTTGGATCTTATTGGCTTTTCAGGCGCGGCAATTTTCTTATTGCGTTTGCCCGAGTATTTGCGAAAGCCTAAAAATTAAATTTGAACTTGTTTCAGCTAAATTTGGCAGCGATTATATCGTCGGCAGACTAATCGATTTTTACATTAGTAGAAGAAGCTTTTTAGCACTCTAAAAGCTTATAATGTTAGTTCTGTGTCTGCACGAACAAATCTACTTCTAATGTTATTATTTTGTTAATCTCATTCCATATTTACAAACCAAATTTACAAGACATTTTCACATTCGTGAACCCGCCCAAAGCACCGAACGTGATTCCTTTAAATATTTACACGACGAGAAAACTTTGACACGTTTACTTTTCAATTCAATTTCCCCCCTTTGCGCTTGAGACGTTTTCCTATTTTCTTTTGCTTTTACGGAGACTTCAAGTAAGTTTGAGGTTGCTTTTCTCCGGAGACGTTTTCTCCGGTGTTTGTTGCTAATTTGGTGCTGTCGGGCCATGTGGCAACTGAAGATGATCCCTTTTATCAAACATCATAAAAACTTTTTTAGTTTAAAAGCTCATATGGCTGTCGAAATCGTGGCTAGAGTTTCTCTACTAAACAGAATAAATTGAATGTCTTTCTCAGTTTCCGCACCATTATTATTAATAATGCAGCATCTTACGTGATCTTCTCACGAACTCAGTGTGGTAACGACGACAGAAACGTATCTCGACCGAAAATAGCAAAATTCTTCGGTGGAACAGTTTGAATTCTAGGTGGAAGCAATTTAAAAGCTTGAGTTGAAAACTTTTTGTGCAATTTGGGTTTGAGTTGGTCTGTTATTAAATACCAGGAACATTTTATAAGAAAAAAAAAATGAATGATGACATTTTTGATCGAAACTGCTAAAGCTTTTACAGAAATCTGTGTTGGGTTAAATACATGAAATTTCTGATATCAACGTAAAGACAATTTGTTTCCAGAAAACTTTTTGTCGATGCAAAGGTTTAAATCGCATAACAAGTTCTTCTCAGAAGTGTTTTCATGCTGCTTAACACCTTCTCAAGGAGTTTTTAGAGTTTTTCTGTAGTCTGAACTCAAACTAACCACTAAATTTTCAAAAGCATATTTTCAAGTGTTTCTGCTTCAGTTTCTTTTTTGAATGTTTAAATTGAAATAATGCCTTCAACTAAAAAGTTCGTACTGCAGGTTCGTATACAGTTTTATATAAAAAATTTACTTTGTAAAACTTTTTTCATTGCATTTTTTATGTTTAGAACTTTGTGTTTTTGCACAGCAACTGATAGAGAGTTCCATGAAAAGCTAAAGGAAGTGGTTAAACTATTCGCGTCTCCCGGAAACTGTTCTGACTCTTATTTTCTCCTGAGAAACACTTGTGGCTTATATGAAGTTATAGCTTTTAGAACTTAGTGTGAATATGGAACTTTTGAAAAGCAAAAGAAAGTCACATAGAATTCACCTTATTTTCGAAGACATCTAAGACGTCAAGCACTTTCATTGCAATAATGTTAAGAACAGCTTTTTCTTTGAAAAGTTAAGCGTCAAGGTTTTTCAGGAAACTTTCTAATTATTTAAAGTTTGCAGTATTTCAATTTTTTTTAATAAAATTGCTCTTGACAAGTTTTTGCTATGTTTAAAACAATATTCTGAACAATATGAATCGCTGAATATATCTAAATAACAGACAAGCTTTTATCGAGCTTTAAAGCACACTTGAAGATGCCACCGCATATTTTCTAACCATTCTCCCATTAATCTGTCATAATTCTCGGACAATCTCGATTAAAATGAATGCCTGTGGATTTTCTGAAATCGGTTTTACGAGTAAAGCGAATAAATGTCATTGGAAAAATGTGTCGTTAATAAAACACAAAATTTATGCATAAACAAACCGAAAATTATGAAAAGTGCAACGCTTTGCAATATTTTAATTGCGTTTTTCTATTTGCATTCTATACTTCTGTTCCAATTTGTACAAAATAATAAATTTATATTCAAATGCAAACAAAAGATAAATAAACACACTTTAATGGCGAAAAAATTTGAACACGTAAAACGACAAAGTTTGTGACTTTGTATTAATTTTTCACGTCAAACTTGCTTTTTGTATGCCAATACTTTTTCTGGGTAAAAGTTATTAATTAAACAGAAATTATAATTAGCTTTTTATGATGTGCTTTTTCAGTGTTAGTTTTGCTAGTGTTTTAATTTGAGTTTTTGTGCAGGGCCAGTGCTGTGTAAATGATGATTAATTAAAGGTGAAAGCTGCTGCCAATGCTTACCTTCCAGCGTAGATTCATCCCTGGTCCGTTGAGGGGGACTTATACTTGAAGTTAAGGTGTAGACCGGACCGTCGAAGCGTTCGGGTTTTTTTGCCAAATCACCTTGCAGCTTTGGTGCTGGTCCGGGGGAAATATCCGATTCCTTATAAAATTGATCTTCGTCGTAAAGTTCTTCTTGTTCCGGCTCGACATCATCAATTTGAAGCGGTTCGTCAGTTTCGGGTGTCGATTCAAAGCGATCTATTAGCACTTTCCGGGGAACTGTTGAAAAAACAAGGAAAAGAATGACAAGTGAAAAATTTGCTACAAAATAAATCTTTTCGGTACACTTTGGAATGTTTCAATGAACTTTCATGTATCAAGCTTGTGAGCTATTGTGGAAGGGGTTGCTTATGATTGACGTCAACAGGAAGCTCTGAGACCTCAAGGTGAACTGCTGGTTTGAATAGTTCAAGAGCGTCAAGGGTAAATTATTAACATCATAACTTTGACAACTTCCAAATTACACCAAAATTTATCACCTCACACTGGGACAACACCTGCAGAAGGCTTCACGAAAAGCTTTCACTTTAGAGAATTTACAATCGAGAGTAAGCAGAAGGGAACCAGCCCACATATGTTGAACAATAAACTAAATATTTGTGTTGGCTAAATAACAAGAATTTGTGCTGCAGAAGAATGGAAATAAATTGGGAGTTTGCGTTTTGCTTCCTTCATTGCCCAGATTTACAAACAGTTTCGAGTGCGAAAGCACTGTATAAAAGCTAGTGTAAGCAACGAGTTCTTCAATCATTCTCATCACAACGTCGGAAGGAAATTTTCGAGATGGTAAATCTTCAATTCAAAAGGGAAAATCTTAGGAATTCTTTTTAATGAACACAGTTGGTTCAAATTAGCGGAAAATTTCGTTTCAGGGTCAGTAAAGAAGCTGAAAAGCATTTTTTCGCTACTAAAAGAGCTTTTTTAATTGGAAACCATAAATCAATCTCATGGAAGATTCACACTTGAAAGCTTTTTAAGACTGAGAAAAATCGCTGTACTAAATTATATTTTCCGTCTGTGGACGTGTTTTTTCTTTGAAGCAAAGAAGTTTCCAGTTCATGCATGATTCATTTAAATGTTACTTAAGAGTCTTGAAATGCTGACGAAACGTTTCTCAAGGTTTGCACCGAAGTGCATTTTAATTGTCACTTTGAATAAACCTGGAATCTCTTTACACTTTTTGACAGTGACTTTTGTTGCATCAACTTCAAGCAGAAATCATACCAGCTTTAAATACGTGTTTAGTTTTTGAGTGAAAGCTGTTAAAAGGAACATCATAGCAGAGTAAGATCATGAATATATTTATGTAAGCTTTTTATACAAAGAAGCTTTTACTTTGACCTTTTGAAAAACATTTTTTTCGTCGCTTTTTTAAGTCCGTTTCTTTGCTTTACAAATTTCAAAGCAACAGAAAGGCATATTTAAATTTTCTTGTTCTTCTTGCGAAGGTCACACGTTGAACTGTTTGTTAAGATCTGTTTTTCTTTATAAAAAGTTTAAACTGAAAGATACGACAAAAAAACAGCACACAAACTCTTGAAAATCAAAGTCATCAACAATACCTCAAAGAATTCAAGCTTGACAAAAGTGTGTTAAAACACGATCTAAGCCTAAGTATTTTTATCTTCTCAAGTGTTTTCAAAGCGTTCGTGCATGTTAATTAATTAACTCACCACAAGTGTACACAACTTTTAAGTACATCCTTGAATCTGGCATGCAAGGCTTTCCAAACGTTTTTTGATCTGCAGTGAGGTTGCACTTTCTGCGTCCATGACAATATTGCATAACTGTTTCCGTAGCATAACTTGCTAAACAATCTGAAAAGGGAGAGAACATTCACTTGAGATAAATCACAAGATTTTGTGCTATTGTTTGGGTTGTACAACCACATCCATTTATGAAAAAAACACAGATTTTTGTTTGCACTCAAGCTTTCTACTCTCTAGCGCTGTGCAAATAATTTCATTTCTTGTGTGTTCATTGTTTTCTTCCTTCATTTATGTGTTTTTTAATCAAAACAAGAAAAACAAAACCTCGACAAGGATAAACCCGAGTTCTGCATAGCTTCGTGGGCAAATTTGCAAAAGGATTTGTGAGATTTGTATTCAAATAGACGGCAAAAAGGTTTTCCTTTGCCTCTTAAATCCTATTTTGGTGATGTAATTTTAAGTTGTTTCGAATCCTTGTCAATTCCTTGCTTTTGGCAAGCGATTTTTTTTCCCGTTAACTCAAACACTCACTTTCTTCCTTCACTCCCGGCTGTTGAGGGCATTGTAAGCTTTCGTATTCCGTTCTGCCAAAGCTTGCTGAGTTGATAGCTATCCTCGAGTAGGGATTGCATTCAAATGCCATCACGTCATTCTCACAAGCCACTTTACTGCGAAATTCACCTGAAAGAGAATTGGTAAGAGATTAAGGTTAATGGCGATGATTTAAAGGGTGCTTGATCGTGGTGTCAAAGAATTAGTTTAAAATCATCTGAACATTTTAATTTTGATCAATCGAAACATGAATAAAAAAGGTATAAAGACTGTTTATGTATGAAGCTTTCAAGTTTAAGCTTTTTCTATCAATTATTAAAAACAATAAAAAAAATTGAAGAATTAAGGTCTGAAAAGTTCAAATTTGAATTATCTGAAGCTCAAAAGGTGAAAAGTTAGAATTTCTCAAATCAAAACAGTATTCAGATCAAAACATAGAGAAAAATTTTTTAGTCTGAATTAACCCAGAATTAACTAAAAACGCTTCACGTCAACATTTTGAATTAATCTCATCTGAAATTTTTCTTTTTATAACTAAACGTCTTTTCAAACGGCATGTCATCATTGAAAGCTTTCTCCTTTCAATGTGTAGCTTTCAAATCTTGTTCAAGCACACGCTTTGCTATCTCCACAAAACGCACACCCCAGAAGAATTATCCCCAATTATATTTTATTTATTTTTAATTAGCTTTGAAGCAGTTCCTTACGGTTAAATGCCTTTGAAATTTATAACAACTTTGATCACGGACGAAAAGCTTTCGATGGCGAGAAGAAGAAAGGAAACTGATGATTTCTCGAAAATCCGACATTCATGAGTGGTTAGCTCAAGACTGGATTTCTTAGTGGAAGATTTCTGCAAAATCATCGTATTCCGTTCGAATGGAGTGTAAAGGCAACATCATCATCACACAATTTTCAATAAAAACTACACACACATCAAATGAAAGGAGGGAAAAGTGCTGAAGCGTGATGAAATTTTCTTTTCTGAACACTGTTCAACGATGGAGAAAAAGGCAGAAAATTTCTTCTCACAAGTACTCAGTCGAGAATTGAATATTTTTAGGGGACGATTAAACTGCAAGCATTCAACAATAATCGAAATTGAATCAACATCCTTGGTTGTTTCGTTCCCAACCCCTCAGCAAGCATCTCGTGTGCCATGTTTCTACGAAAAATTATTCAAACATTTAATCAACCGATTTCAGCTGAGCAAATCTCTCTCGAAGATTCCTTCAATTGGAATAAACATCTAGAAAAAGGCAAATTTGACTAAATCTTTTTTCATGGAAACAAACCGGCAAGATTGCCTCGGTCGTGAACTGCATGGGTTCGGAAAGCTAGATAGACCATTCATTATAGTTTGATGTCCTTGGTCGTAGTTTTCTTGCATTGCTTGGTCAAGATGTTGTTATGAAAACGTTGTTACATCTTAAATGAAGTCAATTTTACTAACAAGCTAATTGTTCATAGTCTCATATGTTTGAGATGTAGTAAGACAACGGAAAGGAAAGTCTATACCGCGAATATAAAACTTTGAAAATCAATCCGAAAGCGTTAAACACAAGCCACGCATCGACTCAGATTTCATCTATGATTGTCTAGATTCTTAGAAGTTCATGGGCTAATAATTTAAGTGATGCAATGATCGTCTACAACCCTCAACCCGAAACAACTTGTCGAGATTCATGCATCAAAACGACTTCATTTATTGATTTATTTAAGTCAAGCTTCTTCCTGCGGCTTTGGGCCTTTCCGGCCGAAAATATCATCAAATTGGAATACATCAACATAACTTTATCGATGGGAAGTTTATGTTTTTCTGTGTGGAATAAATATAACGATGGGACATGATTGTTAATGTCGAGCTGTATTGCTTTTTTCGTTTTCCTATCTCGTAGGGCAAAAAGTCTTTTAAAAGTCTTGTTTGTGTTTTTGTCATTTGAGCGGGGGTGGCGGCAAAGAGTGAAAGTTTGAAATAGAAAAAGAATAGCAATGAAAGGAAAGAAGACCAGAAACATTGTTGAAAAGGCTCACGTCTTATGAATCACGTAAAATCACCAGCAAAGGTCACCCAATTTTCAAGTTTGCCATCAAGAAGACGTTCGTCGAAGGATGGAGCAGCTCTGAAAAGCACAAACATCCGTTTTTATAGTTTTTCGTAAGCCATTTCGGCAAAAACTTGATGAGCAATTAAAACTTTAAAGACTGTTTTACGAATTCACAGCCCAACGCACATACGGCTGATGTCAGACTAAAACTAAACCGTTCTTCTCCGGCTCATTTGCTATGCATATGAGCTATTTTTATACGATTCAAACAGCTGGAAAATCCGTATTGACTTAAATGGTCAGTTTTTATTGCTATATTTCTTATGTGTTGTGGAAGGATATCCATTGGGACAGTTCTGCGTCGTAAAAGTATAAGTAAAGTTTTTGTAGCTGTAAGTTATGAAGCTTTTTATTTTAGGTTGTAAAGTGACACTTTATGTATTGAAACTGCCATGAAGCGATTTTGTGGATGCATGAACTCGTTATTGAAGGCTTTCAGGGTGACTAAGCACAATGTAGACTTCCATAAAGGTGGAAGGAGCGATGAACTCAGCGAAAACTTGTTTGTCACTTAAAATAACTTCAAACAGTCCCAAAAGTCTCATTTTATACAGGCACCTGCGATGAAACAAAGTGATTTATGGCTTAAAAAAATTAAACTCAAAGTTTTAAGAGCTTATTTCAAGTAGAAACTTTTTCAATTTTATATACAAACTTCCGTGAACTTCAACTGTATCTTTACGATTGAACAAAAACACATTCAAACTGTTTTCCAGATTTGTTCCTATTCTTCCCTTCTCTGCTTTCAGCCACGCTTCAGCGTAGAACATTTATTTATTGATTTTGCGATAATGTATGAAATCCCATTTTCTCGATTCGGATAATTAAATAACAGTTCATTTAACATCTTCCCCATAAACTATGAATGCCATTAAAAGTTTTTCTACAACTTCCATTAGACTTTTCGTTCTTTTCAGCCGTTCCACTTTATATTGCTTTGCTGTGCACCAGTTTTCTTGCCTTTCAAAGCACTTATTTATAGCCGAGGGAAGAAAGTTTGTTTTATTTCATGATTGTTCTCGTAATGCAGGTTAATGCAATTATGAAGTGCTTTAAAACTTCAAAGCACATACAAAATGACGTAAATCTACCCATAAACTTCAAACAAAAGGGGTGAAGCTTCATTTGAATTCTAATTGCACTCATAAACTTACTTGGTCGGCATTTGTAAGCCACTTCGATAAATTTCCGATGACCTGGGCACGGATCACCTCCAAAAGTCTTCGGTGACGATAGGAATCGACATCTTCTCTTCTTCTGGCACGCCTCAACAACAGTCTGCAGCAGTGAATACTGAAAAGATAACAGAATCGAAAGTTGTTAGAATGCACTCATCATCGAGAGAAATTTCTACATCATGGTAAG
>JPYR01000731.1:17823-31231 GCA_000775305.1 Belgica antarctica | reverse complement strand
GTGACACGGCTGCGAATTTGGTTCAATGAACTCTGTGTTTCAAATCAATAAATTGCGTCATTTTGCCAACAGTTTCTTAATGCTTTGATGATTTTCCAGCCTTTTCAAGTTCTGGATCTCTTAGAATCTGGTTTGTTTGTAAAACTTTTGTAGAGAACGTGATTAACTGCAATAATTGGAGCTGTCACCATTAAAATGACCAGCTGGTAGCGAAAACATTCATAAATTAAGTTCATCATCATCAGGTGAGGGAGTGCTATTAGCACTCTCAACCATCATTTGATGGTGGTTTTTTTTTATGAAGTTAAGTTAGTTGACACAAAACTTTTAAAAATGTCTATCACGAACTGAAATTTTGTGCAATCGATGTCAAAAACCAAATCTTAGAAGTTTCGCCGTTTTTTTACCACAGAAACCTCTTCATTCGGTTGAGAGAATTCAAAAAATAGTTTACCAAGTTTGCTGAGAGAAGGATAAAGTTTCACAACATCTTTGTGAGCAATCTAGTTTTTAACATCAACTTGTGATCAATTTTGATTAATGTTGAAAAATGTTGTAACTGAATAAAGAACTCAATTTTAGGAAGAACTTTTCTTGTTGTTCCTATGAAGTCTTTTTTCATAGTTTCTAAACTAGTGCAAAGTCTCAAACATTTTTTCATAAGATGCAAGGAATTCGTCTGTTTCTGAACACCGAAGAAACTTTTTGAAAGATTTTTTTCTCAAGCTTTTCCAACTGTTGAAGGGACAATGATCCCCTCAAAACAAAGCTTTCTCAGGTGTGAAACTACTTTCATGACATTTTAGTCAATCTTTAAATCTAAGTAACCATCGACAACGACTGAAATTGCAGTTTTCATTTAGTCGAAACATTTCGAAGAGAAAACATCAAAATTCTTGTGAAACAGATCCAACGTCAAATTCTGAGACCTCCATTTGCAGCACCATCACAGGAAGAACAAAAGCAACATGTCAGATCCAAGAAGCTCAGCACGTCACTCTTATCAACGCGGGCCAGACGCGAGTTGCAATTGTGCAAAGAAAAACCTTCAAAATGGTCCAACAGAGTTCGTCGGGCACGGCCCCCCAATACGTCCACCTCCAACCGAGTTCGGCCAAGCAGCACGGACCGGCGCGAATGTCGGCGGCGGCGCTTCAGCTCCTGGACACAGACCAACGCCCCCAGAAGCCGGACGATGGTCTGGAAATCCACTCCCAGATAGATCAAGCATTATGAGCAAAAAATAACTTGAATCAGCAGATAAATCCTTACAGTCGCCATTGATTTTTCGGGTCAGATTTTTAACGGTTGGAAAAATTTGAAATTTGAACATTTGTAAAGTTCTGAAGATAAATATCGAAGGGTAGAGGACTCAAGACGTAAATAAAGCCGATTCAGAATCGCAAAAGTTTTTAAGGATGAATACGCCGACACAATCGCAAGAGCGCGCTTACATCGCACTTTTGGGACTCGCTGAGCACTTCCGCACCACAAGTCCGCGCAAGTCGATCCAATGCTTGCAAGCCGTGAGAAATAGTTCTGTACAAATTTCTCCGAAAATTCACAAATTCATTTCCAGCTCTTCACGTTTTCGCCACTATCAAAGAAGGTTGAAGCTCGCACCCATCTCCAGATCGGCCAAATGCTGTTCACGTACTCAAACAACGTAGACCTGGCCCGCCAGCATCTCGAGCAGTCGTGGTCGCTGTCGCAGCAGATCCAAGGCTTCGATGACATCCGATTCGACGCCGCTTGTACACTGTCTCTGCTCTACCAGCAGCAGAACCAATCCAACATGGCCAAAACTATCTTACGCAAAGCGATCGAAAACTCACAGCACAATATTTTCTGGCACAGGTTTGAAAATAATTTTTGGAGTAAAACAAAATTTGAATCGAATCTTTAAACTTTTTAGCAAGCTGCTGTTCCAAATTGCGCAAGTGCACGCCAATGACAAGGAATACAGCTTAGCTTCAGATCTCCTTTCAATCGGCGTTGAGTCCGCAGAAGACAGCAACTCCAGCTACTTGAAGACACAATTTCTGCTGAACCGGGCGATGATCTTGATCATCGAGAGAAAGTCAATCGACGTCGTTGCGCTGCTCAATCAAGCCGGTGCGTGTCTCGAGACTATTCCAAACCAGCATTTGAAAGAATACTCGCGAGTGTTTCATCTCATCCTGCAAGTGTCCAACTCACTTCAGCTCGGGCACGTAAAATCAGTGAAGGAAATTCTCAAACAGCTGCAGCGAATCATTCAAACGATTGTCAGCACGAATTGGCCGCCAGATGAGCAGATCTTCGGTCAGCAGCCAACCGAACACTTCATGTGGCTTCCAAAGGAACAACTTTTCGTGCTGGTGTACGTTTTGACAGTTTCGCAATCGATGATTAGCGGATTCCTCGAGAAAACTCAAAAATACACCGAAAAAGCGCTCACACAGATCGAGAAGCTCAAATCGCAGGAAAACAAACCGATATTGGCCACTTTCGAAGTGATTTTACTGGAACACATCGCCATGTGCCGACTCATCATGGGCAACAAGTCGTGGGCCATCAAAGAAATCTCAATGGCGAAGGATATTTGCATGGCGTCTCCGAACAAATCGCTGCTAAAAACGCATTCCGCTCAACTCCACTGTCTGCTTGGACTCTATGCAATGTCCTGCAACATCCACGACCGCGCAGAGATGCAGTTCTTAACGTCAGTGCAGGAGACAAACCACCGTGAGCTGAAATTGTTCGGGAATCTCAATTTGGCAGTTGTTTATCTGCGAACTGGTCAAGACGAGAAGCTGCGCAATCTTTTGAACCACATCGCCGCTGAACACACGCCCAACTTCAGCAATCAAGCACTTTTGGGGAGCTATTACTGGGTCCAAGGGCTGAACTCGTTCTACAAAGGCAGTTTCCACGAAGCTAAAAGATTCCTCCGCGAGTCGCTGAAGATGGGCAACGCTGAAGACTTGAATCGACTGACTTCGTGCTCTCTTGTGCTTCTCAGCCAAGTCTTCTTAAGCATCGGAAACTCAAAGGAAGCCATGAACATGGTCATACCTGCCATGCAACTCGCCGGAAAGATTCCCGACGTCAACGTCCAGCTTTGGGGTAGTTCCATCCAGAGCCAACTATACAAGCACCTCGGCCAACACGCGCCTGAACAAGATGCATTCATGCAGCACCAGAACTACTCGCAGACTCTCATGAACGACCAGTACAAATGCTCAAAGATGGGAGAGCACGCCCTTCTCGATTGGATCAACAACGAACCGATTGTCGCTGTGATGCCAGGAGTTGGCACGGAAGGTTTTCAAATGGCGATGCCGTCGACGTCGGCAATGTATGCTGGAAACTATCATCATTAGCTGTATTCAGTGAGAGAATAAAAAAGATGATTGAAATTATTTTCGAAAGTTTGATGACTTCTAAGAATTCAAAGACAAAAACTTTTTTTGTTAAATATTTTTCCACGTTTTTATTGAGATTTTTAGGTCCAGAAAACTACAATTTTCCACTCGGATCTGTTACATTCTCGAACACCTCATCAACATCAGCTTGAAAAGGAATTTTCGTCATTTTTAAAAATTTATTGTTAAGATTTCTATAATTGTCATCATGTTCATCGATGTATCTTCAAGATCAAGAGATATGTTCAATGGTGACTGGAATTCTTAGACAGCATTCTCTGGGACAGATTTGAGAGTTTTGTGGGAGAAAACTCACAGAAGAAAGAATCATGCACGAAGGCTTGGAAATAAGTGAGTTGGCATGCATGCTTTCGTAGAAGTCGCCGGTAAACATGCTTTGATCTAAAGTTCTTGAAATAAACTTTCTTGAAAATCAAGTTTGGGAATTTTTCATGCGCAGAACCGGTCGGAAAGCTTTTCTTCAATGCTTTTGAATTTCTGTAAGTTGCGAACTGTTTTTCAAAAGCTTGCAACAACTTCTTGACATTCCTTCTTAAAAGTTTGTTGAAACTGAATATTTACGTCCCTAGTTCTGCACAAGAAAACAAATTTTAAAAATTTCGCAAAGCTTCTCGAAGCTTTTGAAAGCTTTTTCCCCGACCTGGATACATTAAGTTGTTGAAACAACATTATGAATAATAATTTCCCTCGATTCAGTTCATAATTTGATGACAGTCACAGTTCCATCCTATCACGAAAATTGAAATGAGTCTTGATTGCGTACACAATTGAGAGTTGTCGATAGAAAATCAAGCTAACTATAGGAAAATTTAATTCATTCGTTTATGGAGATATCAAAAGAGAGTCTCGATAGCTCGGAAAAGTCTATTAACAAGACCATCATTTCGCTTGACACAATTTGCCTTTTTTCGTAAATTTCAACTATCTAATATCCTAACTTCTCGAACAACATTAACGTCTTTGCAGTCTCCATCTATCAAACACCAACAGCTTTAGTAAGTTAATGACTTCAACTTTAATCATAGATTTATTGAGTTTTTTCCTTTTGTTCCGTTTTATGACGATTTGTAAAGAAGAATTCCGATGATAAATTGTTTCAGAGTGCCATTGACGTCAGCCAACTAGCGGGAGAATCACAGATCTCGTCCTTTTAATCACAATGAAATTTTTAACGAATTATCTCGTCAAACCAACCGCTAGTTGGCGTCATCCATGGACTACGTTGATGAGTTTGCTTTATGATTTTTTTTTTGTTTTCAATTACATTTCATTCTGTTGTATTGATATATTGGATCCTGGGATGGATAAAGAGTGTCAGATGGTCCATAAATTATGCCATTTTGCTGATGTATTTATTAAACGAAAGTTCACGAAACTTTTTTTGACACTTTTGTGACCTTTTGATCGAAGATCCTTTGTCTTTGTTTATTGGAAATACGAAGAAACTTCTAGGCCGGGAATTTACTGAATATTCAAATAAAGTCAATAAACTTCACATGCGTTGTTTGTGTAGTTAAAAAAATATTTCCAATACATCAAGCTTTCACATTCAAAAATTTTAATTTCGATTGAAAAGTTCAATTCGAAAATCTTTTTTATTTTTAAAAACCAATTCCGTTTCCAATCAAATATTTGCCAGAAAATTGACTTTGCAAATGAACAGCCTACACGTCTCTGCTTTCTGTTTTCCTTCGTCTATTTTAATCAGATTTCATTACGGCTGATAAATAATTTTTGAAATGGAAAGCTGCGAATTGATTTTCTTTTTTTACACGAACTTTTTGTGTTTGCCAGATTCGAAAAGTAAATCAAGTCGGAAAGAACTTTTATTTCAGGGCATTCCAAGGATCAATAAACGACACGGCAATCTGGTGAAAGCTTTCTAGTGTTTCGTTCATATTAGAGCCTTATCCAGTGAACTAGAGTCGATTTGCCGCTAAAGTTTCTTCTTCACGATTTGTGATTTAATTTTCTTGTTTCTGAATGAAAGGACTTTCTCTTGAATAATATTTTAGCTAATCTTTCTTTAAATGTAATTATCGTTAAATAAAGCTGAATGTTTTGAGTTGACATTAATTTTGTGACTTCTCTTCTTCTTCTTGGCTGCCGATTCGTTTAAATGACTTGCGTAGTTGATAATTTCATACATAAATGGAACGCTGTGACACGAATCGAATTTCATATGGTCCACACTTGAACCTTTTCGCACACGACACACCTGGGGAAGGGAAACATTATTACAAATCAGGTTGTTCGGGTGATAATCTCAGAAAACTCACCACGAAGCCCTTTCGTAGTAGGACGACACGATGTGCAGATTGCCAACGTGCTTGTTTATCAGGGCGTCCAGTTCTCCTTCGCGGAACACGTGATAATATCGATGATGCGTTGCAGATCCGCCGCCCACTGAAGGACTGTCGAGTGATGCAGTCGTACTGTTGGAGTTCGCCCACGAATCGCACGAGTTCGTGTTGCTGTTGTTGTTACTGTCGCTGAGTTTGTTCTGGGGTTTGATGTTCTTGAGCAAGTTCTGCTTCATATGCTGCAGGCCAATGGAACTACTATTGTCAACTTCGTCAAAACTATCTTCCTGCAAAAGCAACGCGGTGTCGTGGGTGTTGCTAAGGTTGTTATTGGCCGCAGTGTACTTCAAGTGATTGAAGCTGATTCTCGAACGCAAGCTCGAGTCTTCATCGTCATTCTCTTCGTTTTCTTCCGGGATGAAGTCATTGATCTTCTGCTGCTGTTTCTTCTGTGCCTGCGGTGTGCCGAGATTGGAAATGAGACTGAGGTTCTGCGACAGGTGTGATTGGATTTTCGCTGACAGCGGCGGTGATTCGTCTTCTTCGAGCTCTTGGATCGTGGGTGGCGTGCTGGAATAGCTCTGATGTCCGCTTTCCATCTCCTGTGTCACGTGCTGCTTTGAGCTCAAGTTCGCCAACATCAATCGTCTCTCACGCAGTTCATCGCGCAGCAAACTCAAGTTCCGTATCTCACCGTTGATTTTTCGCAAATACGGGTCTTCAGTGTGCGGTACGTACTCGTCTTTTTCATCGCTCAGGCTCCGCTGGTTCTCCTTCTTGCTGCATTCCATGTCGTCGTTCGTGTCGTCAAGTTCCTTCAACAACTGTGCGCTAAGCTTCTCAGCAAAGTTCGCCAAGTGTTCGCGGCAGTTATCCAGACTGTCATTGCCGTTCACCGCCTTCAGCGTGTTGCTTGCAGCGATGATGTTCTGCTGTGTCAGCTTTACGTTGAGATTAATATCGTTTTGATTGATGATAATCCGCTCTGAGTTGGTTAGATGGTCGTAGGAATTCTCGACATTTGGTTCTTGTTCCCAAATGGCCATTTGAACAGCGCCTTCAAGTTTGTTAGCATCGACCACGGCAGCTTCCACTAAAGGTACCAGTTCACTGGCGGTTGATGGTTCTTCTTGTGCAATTATGTCAGTGGCTGAAGTGGCAGCGCTTTCTTTGCCCAGCAACGGTTCCGACGGTGAATTTGACGAATGCGGCAGCAGTGCGTTGATAACGCTGTCTATCGAGTCTGGTGACGACGGTTCACTCGAGTCGCTGTCCAAGTCATCCGTCTCAGGGTTGAAGAGTTCTAAGGACATGAATTTTGGCAAAGTGATGTTCGAGTTGGCGGAGATGCGGCGAACGATGGGAAAAGACGAAAGCTTTTTGAATTTCGGGATTGGCGGCAGATCCTTGATGGTTTGTCGGGTGATTTTTGGCATTGGATGTTTCGCTGTTATTGGCGGGCTGTTGGTGTAAGGTGCCGGCGTTGGCGGCGTGATAATTGTGCTGACTTTCGGCTGAACTCCGGTTCCGTTGATTCGCACGGTGGTCGAGACTTTCTTTGAACGCGAATTCTCGTTTTCAGACTTTTCGATTAGCGGCGACTCGAAGGTGAAGCGGGTGGCTTCCTTCGCCGCGGAAATCTGTCGATGGTTAGCGCCTACAGGAGCTGGAGAGTGAATCGGTGTAGGGCAAGTAACTCTGTGGAGTATAGGAAGGAGACAATTGAAAGTTAAAAATGTTAATTGAACTTTAAAAATTATAATTGAAAGTTAAAAAAATTAAAAATTAAAAGTTTCTAACATGTAAAGCTTGTGCAAACCTTTCTATTTGATCTTCTAAAGGCATTATCAAAGGAGATGTTGGCACTGAAGGTATTTTGTTCGATTGAGTTTCTGGTTTTGTAGGAATATAGATCACAGATGCAAAACTGTCTTCCGATTCAATGCTGGTGTCGCTCTGAAGGCTGCTGTCTTTCGATGAGTCTGCAATGGAGATCATGAGTGAGAAACGAGGGAAAGGTCGTTGGAGTTTGTGCAACGTGACACGTGGATTCAACGAAAAGCGCTTAATTAAAACTTTCAGATTCGATTTTGGTTCAAAGAAAGCCATTGCATTCCCGGAAGAAACGCTTATTAACTCTCAAATAACATCGCAAAGCTTCAATGTGACTTTTAAAAGCTTCAATTTACCGATGCAAAGCTCCCGTTCGACTTCCTGAATCCCCAAACTCGATAAATTTATTCCATTCACATGCCTAGGCACGTGCCCATCGCAGGCCATTACAACGATTTCCTTACCTGAACCACTCTCACGTGAATGTCTTCTCATCTTCTCGGTCTCGTCGCCGTTGTTGACCGATGAACACACCGAAGAGCTTCTCTCATAGGAATTGCCACTGGATAATTTACGACTTAGCGGTCCGTTCCTTGTTGCTTTGCTTTCGCTCGTCCGACTCGCTGTGCTTTCGCTCGACTGTTGATTACATTGACCCGTGTTGCCGCTGGCACTCTTGATGTTTTGCATAATTTTTACGATTCCGCTTTTTGTCACGCGCTCCAGGCTGCCCGTCGACGTTTTGAGCTTGGTGGTGAAGCCTTCTCGGATGACCTGCAGACGTTTCGTGAACAACGATCGACACAAAAACGTTTCGTTCAGCGACATTTGCTTTTGAATTCGCTTCCGGACTCTTTCCTTCTCCCTAATTCGACTCTCGGCCATGAGTTCCTCGTTCAGCGAGCTTTGCTTGCGCAACAGTTGAGCTCTCATGTCGTTGTGCATTATGTTTTTGTACGGTGAGTTCTCGTCGAACGGGAAGTCCGGGTCATCGGTGATTGACTGCTTCTGTTTGATGAGTTTGGGTCGTCGCGACGGGGTTGATGCAGGCTGTGCACAGGTCGCTAATACTGAAGATGTGACTGATGAATGGTTCAAGGGTTCAATGATCTGCGATTGTTTCATTTCCGCGCCGAGACTTGGAACGCTTGAGCGGGATCTGACGATCTGCTTTGGCGGCGGGTATAAAATGCTGCCCAAGCTTCGACTCTTCAACCCGGCCGCTGACAATGGTTCTGGAATGTCGTCGAAGTCTTCAAGCCGTCGAAGCTCGATTGGCAGGTCTTTGGCGTCTTCATAGTCAAGACTGCTGTCGTTCTTCGTGTCCTTGGAGTTCCATGAATCTAAAAACCATGGACTCTTCTTCCCTCCGGCCAATTTCTATTAAACACAAGATTGAAAGTCAAGAAGCAGTACAGTGAAGGCTGAAATAATTCTCACCTGAAGTGCACGTCGCACGAAGCTATAACACGTATCGCTTGGAGACGACGACGATATACTAGAACTATCTCCATCGCCTTGCGAGCGACTTGAATTCGAATGTGTTGAATCCTCGTTATAAGTGTACGCGTGATATGGAAGAAATTCTTCGTCATCTTCTTCATCGTCGGAGATGGGGGCTGCCTTGGATTTCGGTGACTGCCACGGAATCAAGACGTCTTGCGACTCAAAGCGGCGTGATTTCTGCTCGAGCGCCCACACAGTGATCACAACCCGCCCTCCAATACGTAGTATTCTAGCTAGTTCTCGGATGGCACCGACGCGACGCTCTGTTGTCGCGAAATGGTGCACGACCGCCAACGACAGAACAGCATCGAAGCTTTCATCGCGGAACGGTAAGTCTAAATTATCACAAATTGTAACCTGTTGGGAAGGAAAAGTGCTTGTTACTGTGTGAATGCAACTGGCAGACCTGCCAAGTTCTATTTACTGGCTTTACCGTCCTAGAAATCTTGATTCCACAAATAAAAAACGCTTGAAAGTCATTTCACAAGTGCTGCAGACCACTTTTCATTTTCCTGGTGAGTCAAGTCGTACTTCATCAAAATATAACGCAGTTGTTACTTGCTTCAAATTTATTAAAATTGCTTTCTGCAGACTTTATTCTTCACAATCTTCCTTAGCTCTTTTATTTCAAGTTAACCAAATTTTTCAATCTCGAGTTCTTCCGAAAGCTTTCTATCATTGATTTCCATCACAGCGTCAAAGCAAATAAAATTTACGTTCCCACTCAACCGAAGACGAGCGAATTTCTGATGAGACAAAAGCTTCGCAGTTGCATAGAACTTGAATCAAAGAAATTTGTCTTCCGCGCATAACGAGTTCTCGGCGAAAAGCTAACGTGAAGAGAAAAAGCTTTTCCTTGTCGGCTTTTGTGCACATGAAGGATGAATTCTGTGATTAAAATGCTGTTTTTCACGTTTGCTAGACTCCTGCTCAACTCAATGATTCGTTTTTGTATTCGCAACGAGAATATTTCTGTGCACTTCATTCCAGCTCATAATTCATTACGAGAAAAACTTTTCCAAGTCATTTTCAGTCGTTTATCCCATTTTGTAATGATTCAATTTGACCTAGCTTTGGCGGCAAGGCAAGGCTTTGTAGGAAATTTTTGTTTAAAACACGATGACAACCAGTTACAACGGAAGACAAGCCATAACTTTACAGAAAATTAAAATTTTAATCAGGCTCGTAACAGTCTTTCAGTTACATCCATAAATTTTCGCGAGATTTCTATAAATTAAGTACTTTTAATTATGCTTGGAAACTTTTCTACAGCTTATGTCATGGAAATATTCCCCGCGTGCCTATGATAAACTCATAAAGGCAGACAGAAACAGCCGACACAGTGAACAGTCAGTTGGAAACACGCGTAAAATGGAGAACGAGCAAAGCGCTTATCTTATTGGTATTTTTTGGCAAGTTTCACCTTCAGCGTGTTGGATGATTGCTTATCGCTTAAATACTGCAGTTAAAATTATCATGACATCAATCACATTTATTACCCGTAATAACTTTTATGTGCCTCGTAGTGGATTGTATGGAAAAATACATTCAGATGTGCTTCTATTGATGCATCTGTTTCTGCTACGAACGAGGTTCGTTTGCGAAATTTGTTAGGAGAAGTTTTTCCTCGAAGATGAAAAAGTTTTGGGATATCGTGATTTATCCCGTGCCAGTAACTGACTTGTCATAAACCCTAATGGCTGCTGAACTAAATAATTATATCTTTCATGTTTTGATAAGTTTTATGTTTCCCAGCGAAACTATCTCGGTACATTAACGGATATCAGAGAAATTTTGCTGTTCACGCGAATTCAACGACCTTTTAATCTCAATTCCATCCGGAGCCATACATCACAAAGCAAGCAAGGCTCAAAAGGCTTTGAATTCCAATTTTCGTTAGCTTTCAAGTTTTCGTCTTTTCATTTCGTTGATTGTGTTCACTAAATGACGTAGACACAAGCAGATGATACTAAGAAGCACTTAAGATTGTTTGAGATACGCAAACACTAAATTTCTATTTAGTTCAATGCTTCAGTTTAAGCGGAAAATTGAAACATTAAAGATTTATTCGATGGATTTCACATAAAAGCAGATTTTTTATCATTTCTCGCCTACTTTTTTTGTCGAGTGATGAGATTCATCAGTTTCCGTACTTAAACACGAATCAACCGACGGAAAGTGTAATGAAAAGTTTCGCACTCGCGTTAGCAGCTATCCAGAATCCGTTGTTTTCGTTCCGTCGCACTTAAAACTTTTCCACTTCAGTTTCCGATAAAGCAGCCGAATGTCCACAAAAAACTTTTTTTTTCTTAATTTGCCCATTAAGAAACGGCTAGAATGGATTCGGAAGTAAAGATACGAATTGGAAAATAAATTTTAATTGTATTATTCTCTCGGAAAGCGACAGCTATCCACCAATTCCATCTCACGGTTGGGACAAAAAGGATTTGCGATAAGTTTTCCCATTTTTTATCCCCTTTCCGCTGTTTGAAAAGTTTTGTCGCTCACGCTCTCCACGTTAACATGATCAAAGTTTTCACTAGCAGCCGCTTTTTTGTAGTAACAGTTGGAAACTGTCATTACTTCCTAACGCCATTAATTACGACACTCTACGTTAACAATAACATATCTGAAAAAATTTATCAATGCGTTAACGAGGGTAAATTTATGAATCGATAAAAGCAAAGGATGGCAGTGAAAAATCTCTCGTCTGAAATGGAAAAGCACGAGAAAAAAAATCTAAACAGCTTCACGCGCCCACTTTTTAATAGGAAATGCGGTGAAAAGTGTCAGAAGTGAAAAAGCTGAGGGATGAGTTCGGAAATTGAGCGCTGATGGAACGACAACAGCGAGTGTGAACTTTTGAACTCCAATTAAGCAGTCATTACACTTGAGTTGAATAGGTGAAAGAACGCAGAAATCGGCGTAAATGATGACGAAAAAATATCGCGTAACAGGGATTGAATAAAAGTTCAATAACCATTTGATTTCATTTCACGTTTTGGCAATAATTCCGAATAATGGAAAGTGATTTCCAAAATTTCCTTATTTAGAAAGTGTTGGAAATGGTTTTTTTAAAGTGTTTGCTGCTTGTTTATTTAATTTCTCTCAATAAAATTTGTTCCCGACTTTGATTTTAACAATTTAAAATGTTTTATTGATCTTTTTTTGGTCCTCCTGTCCTTCATTGGCTTCAGAGAATAACTTTACGCAGTTACTTTAATTTTCATAAGTTGGCAGTGCATCCGTTCCCTAGCTGACCACACATCTGTGGTTTTTCTCACTTCTTTCATGATAACACATGTCCGTCGACGGAGTCTTTAAAACGATGTTATCATTAGAAATGTCTATTTTTTTACAGTGCTGAATCATATTTTTTTTATTTTACACACTGCTGACTGGTGAACAGAAAGTAAGTCCATAATTTTAACTGACTCATTTCATCAAAGTCACGAGCGTAAACCAAAAGTCTTCCACATTTTAAGCTTTTGGCTTCTTTCCTAGAAATCTTAAGGCAAGTACACGTTTCCTTAACAATATTCTAGAACTTTTTTTTTCTCATTTCGTTAATTTTTGAATTTTTGTATCGGATCGAACAACCTTTTGCGGAATGTCGTCCCATTTCCAGTAGGATTGATAAAGGGAATATAATAATAATTCTTGAACTTTCAGTAAAGCTTCGGCAGCATTTTTAGTAAAGCTTTTAAATGGTTTTTACTGTTTAAACATTTATTCCACACAAAAGTGTAAACGTTCCGATTCAAATGACCTAGTTTAAGTTTAAGTTAAAAGTTTCTGCATCTCATTTGCTGAAAAAATTTCAATAACTTCGCTGAAAGAAGCACCAGGAAGAAGCTTTCACATTAACATCACAAGAACATTTCAAGAATCCTTAAACGAAGGCGTTGTTCCCAACTCATTAAGAGAATATTATTATCAGAAAAGAAAGTGGAATTAAAAGTTTCGCAGTTGCCATAGTATTACTACTTTTGTGAGATGATTTCAAGGATTGTGCTTAACAAAGTTGACAGCTCATTATGGAAACGAGAAGGCAAAAGGGAGAGAACGTATTTTACGATGCTTCTTTTCTCAGGCCATCCGAAATCTTTCATCAACCTTTTCGTTATCTCCGATATCATTTCTCAAAGGAAATAATATCAAACCGCCATGAACGAAACCGACATGAACGAAACCGCCATTTTAAAAAAAAAAATCTCGAAATTCACGCGGCTAAGGTAAACAGCAACAACACCATCTCTTACCAGCATTTGAATTCAGGAAAACGAACGATTTTTATTTTGTCTTGGAATAAACCATCAGGGAGATGCTGGAACATCA
>JPYR01000731.1:0-17813 GCA_000775305.1 Belgica antarctica | reverse complement strand
TAACATGAAACATGATTTCATGCTTCTGCTGGAAAAAGATGGTGCGACATAAAAACAAATTTTAACGGTTTTCTTCGATTTTGAACTTGGCGGTTTTCATCGAATAACACAAATTTCTGGTGGTTTTCATCATGGTGATTTTATTCATGGCGGTTTGATATTATGCCCTTTCTCAGAGATTTTGGAAGGAACATTTTTCAATTAAAAGCAAAAGTTTTTGAAATGAAATGTGCTCGAAGCAAGATTTTCCTGCCTCTTCAATTATAAATTTCAATTCGGCAAGATTTTACCGTTGTTCAGCAAATTGTTACATGTTTCGCCGAAAATTCGAAACTTTCAAAGGCTTCATCATGTTTGTGGAATCATAAACAAAGTTTTCAAACATTACATTCCATCCTTCCGCTAATTGCACCACTCACCTCGCTGCCTGAACTCCGTGCAGTCTTTGCTAACCTGTAGCATCGATCAACTCCAATTGAATAAATTGCTGGATTGCAGGCGGCCGTCAGATAACGACCGTTGCCGCAACCAACATCACAGACTAGTGAACCCGCATCGAGATTACTTAAAAACTGCGCTACCCGTGGCCGTATCGATCCGAACGGTTCTTCGCAGTTCTCGTAGACTTCATGAACGTATGCGCGTTCCAGCGCAGCCGAACGTCCATTTGTTTCATTATTTGTCGATGTGTTGTTATTGTTATCCTTTGTATCCTTATCACGACCGCTTGCGTTGGCACCAGGTGCAATTGACACTAGTGACGATTCAATTGTCTCATCTGTGGAATATAAAAATAACAGTTTCGGTCAATGAAATGAAAATTTCGAAGGTGATTCTCATCGTATGATAATAACGTATAACGTGGAAGCAGCTTCATGCTGTGCGTTTGGAGACGCCTGCTATGAACACACGAGTTCGTAATGGAATCAAATGTCTTGCAGATAACATCTCAAATGGCATGAAAAATCCAGCCACTTTAAATTCATGAAGCGTGAGTCGAGCTCAGGATCATAATTGGATACAATTAAGCAGCACGAATCCAACATTTGTGACTTTGTAGACTTCCCTAGAAGCTTTTTTCATCTTCATTAATCCGCCCTTCCCCTCCAGTGGTTTCATTCATCCCATTTTTTCCTTTTCAATCAGTGAATGAAGATTTCATGGCTGAAGTTTAGGTGTTGGCCTTTAAAAAAGCTTTTAATAAAATATTTTCAAGCTTATAACACCATTCGTAGAGTGGACACAATAGTAAAAGTTTGCAAAGCTATGCATATATTTAAACAAATTGAATTTGAAAGATTTTAGCAAGCTTTAGAAAGCTTTTGGAAAACCTTAAGGATTAAAATTGTTTTTACTTGTTTTGAGTAGGCTTTTACCAAGCGAATGCAATTTTCGGAAACATTGGTTTGCAATTGCTTTGTTGAGAGCTTGAAAGCTTAAGGAATTGAAAGCTTTGTTTGAAAATCTTTCATAACATCTTATCAAGCTTTTAAAAAGATTCTAATGTTAGATTTGTTTTAAAACATTCTTAAACTACCGCAAGCTTCACTTTTTTCTAAATTTAATCAAGTTGGCACATTTCAGTCGTATCGTTTCGTATTGAAGAAAATACTGAGTAAAGTTTATTATTCCACTTCTAATTAATTCAATCCTAAAACGCTGGAAGAGATCACATACTAGGCTTACTTTGCTACGAGAAACAAACTCTCTTGCACATTTTTTCGTTTCTCCGCTGAAATTTCAATATTCTCCCGACAATAATTCACCAACGGCGACTGTTCAAAACAAAGACGACGGGATTCGTGCCTTTTGATCGTAAAGACTTCTATTTGGACACATCAAGGCTAAAAATAATCGCTCAGACGATTATTTCAGCATGGTCAAGGCTTTATCTAGTCCCACAAGGCTTTCTTGAAAAACAATTGGAATTATAAGTCTTCGCCGAAAAGGAGATTTTCTCGACCGATCTTTGAATGAGAAGGGTCTCCACTTAATTCAAACCCTAAAGTTAATTAAAACATCAAATAATTCATGGCCTTTATACTCCGTTGGTTTGAGGTTGAAAGCTTGTTTAACGCCTTGAGTCCTTATGGAGAGATTTTACGCAATTTTCTTTATTTTTAGCACAGCAAAGTTGCCAACCGATTTTTACATGCACCAGAACATTGATCAAAACATTATACTTGGAAGCTTCTTCTTCCACCTTAAGCCTATCTCATCGAACAAAAAAAGCTCTGCTTGAAGATTAGAAAAAACAAATGAACTTTTGTCCACTCGAAATAACTTAGTTTAGGGAGTAAGACGTTGACATTATTTAATGCCACAAATGGAAGGGATTTTGGGTGGAAATTTCTCTTGAGAATGTTCTTTTTTGTTAATGGAAAAAGAAATCTTCATAAGCTTTCATAAGTTTTAAATTTGTGGATGCACAGATTTTCCTGAAAGCTGGATGATAAGCAGATTTACTGTTTACATTTTACAATGAGCACACAATTTAGCTCAAACAGCAAAAATAATTTTTAGTTCAATTTGTTTTTTGATTCAGGCTTGAGTATATAATAACAATAATCGTTTATTTAATCCTTCTGATATACGATGTCTCTAAACTTTTCCAAAGATCTTTCTTGTTTGCTTTTCTTCTCCAAAAAATCATGCCATTCTCTCCAATCTCTTCAGGTTTGAGTAATACAAGTTAGCCGAATAGGTCTACACTGGAAGTTTCCAAAGGCACCAAAGTAGTCTTGAACGAATTCTTGAAAATTTTGGTATTCCTCCCCACCAATTGCTCCAGCAGTTTAGGTGCTTCTTAGCGGATAATCCGGGGAATGTGGCGGGGAGGATTAGTCTGGGCAACCCAAGATCCTGTGCTGCTGTAACTCAAGCAAAGCAATTAAGTCAAAATTTTCCATTTGATCGAGTGATCTTTGATGGGAATCGCTGATGAACTTATCCAGTTTCCGGACAGCCTCAGATTGTAGGCCTTGTGTCGTTTTACTGGTTTGGTCCGATCTTGACTATAAACTTCGGTCTCTCGCGGGAAATTACTAACTTTGGTCTGACAATTAAAGGTCTTAATATTCTTTCAGGTATAAAACCAAGTCTCTAAGTTGTGTGGTTCTTAAGAAAAGTGCCCGGTCAACTAATTCAATATTGGTCAAGTAATCCAATGTTGTTCCTATTCATCCTTTAAACAAATCGCAATTGTGAAGAAAAACCAAAACTGGGAAAGTCAATTCATTGATTTTTCAAACATTTTTCTTTCGTTCTTGTGCCATGTTTACATCAACAGTTTTCCATAATCCATACAGCCATAAAGCAAATAATTCATAATCAAATTACTCTAATCTTTTTCGGCTTTCAAAGGTTTTATTGGGAAGTGCTTTTGTTTTGGGTGGTGTAGCGAATAATGAACAAGCAAAATGTTCAAGCCATGAATGGTTTACAAAATAGAACACGCCAGACAAAGAATAGCAAATCGCTGGAAATTACGGAAAATTGCTTTGGTTTCAAGCTTCGGCACGGATACGAAAATGGAAACCATCAAAACGTTTCTTCGAATTAGTTTTTAAATTAATAAAAAGGACACCGCCGGAAGACGACATCATCCGAATTCAATAACCCGGCTACAAGACATAATCAGACGGCTTTGCCGGCACGAGAAAACACGAAAGAGCAGAAGAAAATATTTGTGGAGAGAGGAAAACTTCTCAAGGACATTTCGGCTTCTTTTTGTGACGACAACACCGAACATATTGAATTAGGAATCCACCGAAGGGCGCAGTCGACAAAGTTTATCGGTAATTAAAGTTCTTCTGCCGTCATCGTTGTGACTTATTGTGCTTAACATGCTCCAATTGATTCTCGTCAAGCGCGCAATAGTGAAAGCGAAAGAAAAACTCAATTTATTCAAGCGATCACGAAAATTACTTTATAACTTCTTGTTTTCATGTTCATTTCTGCTGCTTCTCGTGTAAAGCTCAAGGAGAAGCGGTGCGGTGTGACGTCAAACGGAGAGTTTTTGTTTCTCTCGCTTTCAAATTTCTCTCATCGCCCGCCACACAAACACCCGAAAAAAGCTCTCCATGAGCTTTTTCTAACGATAAAGCGGAATGAAAGGAATGATTATTCGCACGTTTCTCGTCCTTTTGAACACAAACACACGATTTCACAGATAAGCGCACACACCAGCAGCCTTTATGAATGAAAAACGAAATTTTTCTCATGGATGTAACTTGAGAATTACGTGAACTGCGGAGAATATGAGTGTGCAGACGACGGCTATTGACTAATAATAGAAAATTGCTTGCGATGTCGTCATCGCCATTTCCAACGCAATTGCACTACTTCTCTTATCTCCTTGAGGCGTCATGGATTGTCCTCAAATTGCTGCTTCACGACGGATAATGCAAACGATGACAAAGATCACAAGAATCTTGCCACGTAAAACAGAACACTGTTGATTGCCCCAGCACTAAAATGACGTGTTTTGCCAGTGATTTGCACAACAGCGTGAAAGGATGGAAAAGGAAAACGCTGCAAATCGATTATTTTATGTTTTTTGCTGCATGCATTCATGACAACAAATCGGAAATTTATTGCTTTCAAATGAAGTTTTCCTCGGTCGAAAGAAATTATTTCGTGTTCGGCTTAGTTGTTTGACCGGGAAATGATTTTTTACTCCGCTTGCTTTGAATTGTCGTAAAATCGCTCCTGAATGCATCACCGACAGCCACTCATTTAAATTTATTCTCAATTTTTGTTGAATCTTTAATCAAAAGAATTGGGAATGCACACGAACCAAAAGCAGAAAATGCACCAGAATTTCGCAATTGCTATTCGAAAAATCATTCTGATGATGATACTTTTTCTGTTTGCCTTAGTCTTGTTATCACTCAATCGTCGTATCACCTCAACTCACGGGATATTTTTTCGATCAGAAAGGCTTCGTTGTGTGCAATTGAATCAAATTGCATCAAAAAACGTGTTGAGAAGTGATTTTTTTTATTGCAGTTGAATTTGTGCGAAGTGGAATCAATAAACCACAATGAAACATCGTGAATGACGATTGTATTGTATTGTATTGGTTTGGTTTTTTATTTCTATTTTTGATACAATTAAGATTCTAAATCTTTTTTCGGAGCAAGCTCGTCTTATGCATCAAAGTCTTATAAGAGTTTTTAAAGTACATGTACGATTGCTTTCATGAAAAATTTATAGCTTTGACAACATCCCAGCTATGCAAAACATTGATTTCTTCCTTTTTAGAGGCTTAATACGAAAATTTATGCTGATTCGTTGTTCTTGTTTTCTTATTGAGTCCCTTCCAAATAAACCACACACATTCCATTGATGAATCAATCTGTATAAATCAATCGAATGTCGAGTGGATCCTTTGAATCCTACAAGCCTTTTCAAAGTTCTCGAGAATCTCTAACCCGATCTTATCGATGAAACAGATTCCCAAGGACAAATGCGGATTTTGGGTGTTCTAAAAGGCATGATTGAGAGTTAGGACAATCTTGTTTAATCAGAAAATGAATTGGAAGCTGCTACTGATTGTTCATTTCATTGGGGACAACAATCAACGCTAATTGAAGCAAAATTTGTTTATTCCTAAATATCATTTATTTTCCGTTATGAAAAATTCAAAGAAGGTTCCGTCGTTTGACAAATTGTCTTCAAGACCTGGGTGACTTTTTCTTTTTCTATTTACAGTTTTTTTCCAGCCTTTGATAAGAAAAATTGATAGCAAAAAGAAAATGAAGAAATCTCCAAGGTCGGGAAAGAAATTTGTCTTATCGCAACAATTGCCCAGTGACCATGAATCAGTGTGTAAGATCACTTGGAAAACTAAACAGCAAGTCGCAACGGCAGTATGAGATGAAGAAGCTTTTAGTTTGATCCTTGTTTATTTTCTACAAGCTCGAAACAGCAAAACTTCAAAGATTGGATACGAAAATAAATCTACCAGGCACGCTGAAAAATGGAGGAAAACTTTTTGCATCAGTTATGCATGTGTTTATGACTCTTAGCTTCCCGAAGGTACGTTATGAAATATTCGAAATCGAATTTTCTTAAAATTCTTCATCAATTTTCTCTCTGGGAAACTTTGCCATGTTTGTGCAAACGGCTCGAGGTGGATCGAATTTGTGCTATGAAAATCCCGAAATAGCATTTTTATCTCATGAAGACCTCGACTCCGCATATCGAGTCATTTATTTGAAGATTAAAACGTTTTCTGTATCATACATCATTCGTCATTGTGTTTCCATAACAATGCAGCACGATAGTAGTCCTTTCAAATAAAGTCCACCCAAAAGCTTTCCATGCGGCGAGGTCAAAATCTCCGTTCGGAACTCAATAAATCTCTAACAAAACGTTAACGACATCCACCTGCCAATGTGCTTCACCTGCAACAGACGCTTCGAAGCACTCACTTTTGCCATTCAAAAATGTTGATGCATGATACCTGACTATTTATGATTCCGTTGTGACTTGGAAAGGGTGGAGGTTGAGAGAACGGCATCGAATAAATAGTTCAGCCCGGGATTGAAAATGTCACACACATGCTTTACAATGCCATATGGATTAACCTTTAACGGAGGGATTTTACACGTTTTAATTTCCTTTCAATCTCGGAAGCTCAAGATTGCGATAACTAATCCATCAAAATTTATCGTCTCAATGAAGCAGCTGGTAAGCTTGCAATTAATCGTCGTAAGCTTTGAGTTGAAAAATGTAAGTGACAAGGATGTAGGCGGAAATGTCGGGAACGTATTAGAGGAGTGATTCAAGTTTTGAGGTTAAAAAAAATTGTTTAGAGGTTAGAAAACTAGGTGTTTTAAAATTATCAAAGCAAATAAGTTTTTAAGGTTTGGATCAACGGAAAATCAAGTTAGCATCGAAAAGTTGAAAGTTTGTTTACTGGTCAGCTACAGAAAAGCTAACTACATCAATAATAGACAAAACCTAACCTCAAACACGTAATTAAGAATTCTTGAAAGGAAAATCAGAAAAATATGAAGTTTTCCGAACTTAAATCCGCTTTCACCTTAGAAAAGAATGACAACAGATAATAAGCGCCTTTTAGGATTGATTTTCCAGCTACTTCCACCCCTAAACAGCACTGGTTTTTACTGCGAAGAGAAAACAGAAAGCTCAAAAGGAATTAATCCCTGCAGGAAGTTGTAGGACTTATCAGATGGCACCATAAACTTCTTTATGCCTTTTTCATTCTATTTTGTTCGGTGTTGTTGTGGTGAAGTATAAAGGAAGACCGGTTCTCGCCGGAACGTAAATGTGAGCTATTGGATTGGATTATAAAGGAAGAAAGCGAGTGATATCTTCTTTCAGTTCCATGTCTGTTCAATTATGTTCAATTGTTCGAGAATCTTATCATCTTATCGAGTTTCCAACTCATTTTTATTCGATGAATGTTCTGACAGTCGTTGAAGAATGGCATTGAAACATCCACGTGAGAACCATCGGGGTTTTTGTTCGTGTTGCCAAGCAAAAAGCTCCGTTAAAGCAGCTTCAATGGCACGCGAACAAAACAGATTTTAATATTTTTTTCGACGCTATTTTTGGAATCCGAACGAGAAGCAGAAGAAGACTTTGATGCTTTGTGAGTTTTCGTGGCCCCAGACATGTCAAGAAATATTAGCGATGAAATTTATGTTTCATGGCATCTTTTAAATGCATCATAATCATAAATTATCCCCGAATAAACAGTGCTGCCAAGTGGTGCCGAGAAGTTCGTTAATTCAAGATTTGAAGACGTATTTCAGGGGTGGCAAAAGTCAGAAGAAGATCGAAACTTTTAACTTATGGTTGCCCACGCGATTCTCTGTGAAACTCAAGATCTCTCTCCACAGCTCTTAGACGCCTTCGGCTGAAATGCTTACATCATTTATTCCAATGCTTCATGAACATTCATCAAATTACATCCACCCGCATTGCTTTATCAGAACTTAAATCTTGTTCATTTCGCAGAATTTTTTGTTGCTTGAAAAGCAAAGGGCAAAGGTTGGAATAAATTTGAAAACAGGTAATTGATGTACAATTTGATCACAGTCAAGCTAAACACGAGGGGATTCTGAAAGTCAAAATGTTTAGTGGGGGAAATAAAAAGCGCGGTTTCAGTTTTTATAAACTAAAGCACTTTTTCGTTAAACCCGAAGCCATAGAAAAGACATCATTTAAAATTTATGCCGTTGAAAAGCTTGCCAGGAAAGTGTTCCTTCTAAGTCTTCCATGAACGTCACTAAACGCAAACTTCCTTGTATAAGAATTTTGTCACGTCCAACTTGTCACGTCAAATTATTTCTTAAACGTCTTTGCATTCTGTAGAACTTCATCAAGTATTACGTCAAGCAAGGAGAAGACACCGGAATCGATGCTTATAAATTCTTGGAATTCAAATATTTGCAGCCGATATGAACAGAATTAATGTTGCGCTTATTTCCACAGGCAGAAATTACTTTTATCACGTACACTGGAGCGTCGATTCTATGACGTGTCAAAGACTGAACACCGTCGAATGTTGGCACTCACCATTTCTTTTGTCGACCGTCTAATTTAATAAATTTTCTCATCGTCTTCGTTATTGACAACAATTTTTCTCCCTTTGTAATTGATTATCCAGCAACTGATGCCCTTTCACCCGACTCACTCCGCTAATGAAAATTAACTTGTAATAAAATTTTCTTATTAGCAACGCTTCCTACGCTTCGTTGGTGGTGGAGAATGGAAAAGTTGCTGGCGATGAAAGAAGTGCCAAGGCATAATTTTATGAATTTATCGCGCATCAAAATGTTCAATCAAGTTTTCAAGCTTTTACGGCCGAATAGTCGAGATTTTACGATGAGATCGAGAGAAGTTGATGAAAATTTTTCGCGGCTGTTAAAAATTAATCAAATTAGACTTTGTTCCATGCTGGTTACGAAGTGTTTATGTCCTCCACGCGCTGCTGAACAATCAAACTGAGATGGACCCTTAATAAAAATCGAATTGATAAATTATCAATTTCTCGAACAATCTTTTTATGTTTCTTCCGAAGAGAATTATCGAAAAAGTTTCCTTCTTTTATCTGTTTTGGGACCAGCCGCCTGCCACATTATGATTACGTGACTTGTGCAGACTAATTTATTGTCCTTTTGCTTGGAAACAGCGTTTTAATCAAATTTAAAAGTTGGAAAAGTCAACGCTCGAACGCTTAATCTCTTTCGGTACAACGGTTCTCATGAAACCTAAAAATCCCATTTTAGTACTGCAAAACGGTTTACGCCTGCAGTGCGAGGTAATTGACGGATGTTTTTGAAAAATAAACTTTCCCTATCTCGTTGTTTGTTGCGCAAACGAAAAATAGTTTAGTTTTAGCAACTTTCCTATCGATTTTGCTCGGTCTGCAGTGTTCGCATCCAGAAAGCTATATACGAAACAAAACGGACAGAAAACGAGTGGGTGAGAGCGGAATGGATTTATGGCACAAAATGTGTGACGTCACGCAGCAAAAGCCAACTTTCCATGTTTTGTTGTCAGTTAAACTTGCAGAAAATTCTCTGTTGTGTGATGTTTGAATGGTGGTAATAATTCTGCGATGAAAACAGGTGAAAATGAAAAAAATTCTGGAATGACGTCACAGTCACTGCCTTCAGACCTTTTATTCTTTGATCAAACACGATCAAACAAAGTTTTCGACTTCCAGGTAGTTCTCCAATTCAATCAAGAAAAATGTCGAACAAATTGATAGATTTTTCACATGGCAACAGCCAAGATCATTGTTCGTCGCTGTAGACTGGCGATAAACCTTCTGACTGGCCTTCCCCTCAAGTGCAGAAAGCTTTCGTGAACGAAAAGAAAAGCCTCGATGTGTAAACTGAACAGAGAACGAGAGGAAATCCTTTCAAAGCTTATCACAGACACGTCGTGGAAACTTTTCGGAGCTGGAATGAATAAACGCTGCGTGGGTGTACGCGAAGAATAATTTTCAAAACATTCTCAACATTTGCGGTTGTTCATGTCGTTCACTTGCATGGGCAAATGTCATCGTGACGCAGGGTGACATGCGAGTTTCAGAATGCTGATATTGCCGAGAAACCTAATTATTGGGTATAACAACCAAGGCTTGATATAATTGGGGGTTGCGTGACGTGATGTACAGTTAACTTGCAGTGTGAAGGTCGGAGAATGCATTCTCAGATGCAAGTTTAGCACAATGTTCTTACACACTAGAACATTGCGCTAATTTCATAGGACAATGTCACTTGAATTCAATTGAAGTGTTGGAATTAGTTAAATATAAACACACACAATGATGCCACTACCGAATTGATTGTTTCATCAGTATGCGGCATTTAGGCTTTGCTGATTTCTACGGAAGCTTTTGAAAAGCTTTCAAAAATGTTAAAACTTGAAGTGAAGAATTTTTCAAGCAAACGGAAGTAGTTTTTACAGTTTCCTTGTTCAGTTAACATCCAGAAACTATGAAAAAGGTTTAACTTCGTTTGTACAACTAGCTGGTCTTAGTTTTTCAAAGTTTTGTGGGATCTTTTGTTCTGAATATGTTCAACCCTTAAAAGCTTTAAAACGCTTTACTTTCAGCAGAATTCAAATTGCAAATCTTTTGTTTTTCGTTTCATTTCATAAATTTGTGAAACTCAGCAAAACTTCGGTCGCGTTTGCTTTTAATCGTACTTTGCTCCAGAAAGTTGGTACAAACATCCTTACGATAAGAAATGAACGAATCAATATCTAATAATTTCCACTTCATGTGCTGAGTACCGCAACAAGCAAGGCACGTCACGTTCTTTCAACTCACACTAGCAAGGAGCTGAGAATTTTCCGCTCTCCGACGATTCATGAATAAAGGAACAAATTCTTTGACATATTTTCACACGGCGAAGATCTTTATTTCAATGAATTCATTCCAAGGATTTATTCTAAATTAAAATTCAGCAGCGCTTCTTTCGTCTCTGCTATCGTCGAGTGGAAACTTGAACGTACCTTCATTGAATAACTTGGGGCGCGGAATCCAATTCGCCGATGACATTAATGGCCCGGTAATCATTCAACTTGAATAATTATTATCGTTCCAACTTCGTTATTGACGTTCATTCGTCGGAATGTTCTCCACCGAAAACTGCTGCTGTGAACTATTTCCCGATTCTCTTTGTTTACTTTTAGATTTCTTTGTTTCCTTCGCTGCCAACGCCTAAACCACTTTGTTGATCGAATTCACCGGGAATCGAACGAAGCATTCCCGTGTGAAAATCGATAATTGAAAAACTTCTCTGCTCAGTCTTATCAGACACGTCTCGTTGGACTCGTTAAAACAGATTCTTAGGCACGATTTCTGTCACTTTCCGCGTTGCTTCGTTTTCTTTCCGTTTTTCGCAACAAAAAATCACATTTCATTCACATTTTCGCGATGAGCTTTGGCTTTCTATTCTCTCTCACTTTTTGTGTTGTTCCTTCCCCGCTTTTTATGTGTCTTTTCGCAAAGAGAACAAAAATCATCTGAACTTCTCCTTCCGTTTGTGTGTTCTCTCTTCTCTCCACCTTTTTTCTGTGAACTTTCCTTTATCAATATTAAATCATGTGATTCGATAGATATCTAAGACCTAGATTCACTTCGTTGTTGAATTTTTCACTGCTTCGATTTGTGCTTCAATTTAAATCTGCCCGGACGGGGCGGAAATCAAGTCAAACGATAAACTTTTGCTAGGAGATTTTATGCACTTCAAATGGACTTTGCGGTGGTGGAGTGTCTCATATGCATTCCATGACAACGCACAATCTGATTATCTTGGTTACAGGGTTCATATTCATATCAAATTGACTGCACACTTTATTTAATCTTGCTATCACTAAAAAAAACTTTGCTCTAAAAAAATCTTTTTCTTTTTTTGGGACAACTTTCTGCAGGCTTCCGTTTCGTTCGAATGAAAAACTTGATGTGAAAATTAAATTTTTCTCAATGAACGTCAACAGCGTAGATTATAAAATGAGTTGGAAAGAGATGAAACTAGAAAGCTTGGTCATGCGCACACGACGAAAACTTCCGAGACTTGAAAAAATTTCACAAATAATTGAGTGAATTTCAGAGCCAAAAATTAAATTTCATGAAAACAGATGAAAACTTGATTGAATAATTGATACAATCGAATTGAAAAGGATAATATTTGTGTATTTGTTAGAAAATGTGATATGATAGTAAATTTTTTGTTTGACTGGGTTAAGATTTGAACGCTTTCCGCACGTTTTTTTCTGGATTCAACCATAGATGGAGTTGATAACAAAGCACGATTTCTGAATCAGATATTGGTAGTTTATAGAACAAGGTCTGCATTAAAAACAAGTTGTGGAAAGCTGTACTTGAACTTTAAATTTATATGTCACAAATTTAAATTTTCAAATAAAATGTTCAACGTAAAAGTTGTGTGTTTAAGAAAAAATTGTGTGAGTGTTAACTTTCAACTGACAAACCATTATTATGAACCTATATAATGGATTCGTTCATGTTTTTGTTTCAGAAATCATTTAAAAGAAGAATTCCTAGTAGTTCACAATAAAATAGGACTCATTGATGCTAAAATGTTTGAACAGCGCGATTTCTAGTCACAAGTTTATACAAACACTAATTGAACTAGCTATCCAACTGGCTTGAAACAAATCTGCATGAAAATGACATAGAAGACTTTTACATGTTGCCTCGAGTTGGGAAGTTCGAATACATCCGTCAATCAAACATTGTGTCAATAGAGTAATTGTCAACGAAACAACGGAATGCGCAGCACGTGCTAAGAAACGAGCAAGCACTAGCATGCATTGGGAAAATTTTTCGGTTGACTTAATTCGAATGTCGTAACTTTAAGGTAATCTTTGGTAATCTTTGAAATTTTAACACAATTTTCGATCATAATAAACTTGGTTCAAGATAAACAACCTCTTGAAGTTTTGAATAATTCCTACATTGTTACTTTTCAGTTTTCAAGGAAGCAAAAGTAGGTCAAATTTCTTATCGTTGCAAATTTTAGTGTGTTTGTCAATTCTTCGATGGACCTCGTTCAACTTTGAATACTTCCTGAAAGTTCAATAGGTTTCAAACGTAGCTGAAACAAAGCAGGTTTTATTAATAGATTCTTTTGATTAAAAAAAAACAATTTTGTAAGCTTAGGTTCAGCTTAGATTAATATAGTTTAAGATGGCACTTCAATAAATATACCACTTTTGCGATAATTTATTATTATTATAATTATAACTTTATTTTCGTATGGCCAGGATGAAAGCCAACTGCATGAGATGACGTTCCACATGCGATTGGCATAAAAACCTGGCGTCACAAGTCCATGGGTATTGTCACGCTTTTAAGTTCTGTTGCAACATGTAAAGCACAAGACTTTGTTTCCTTAAGGAAACGTATAAAAACATCAGAACCCTTTGCAATCTTTGAAAAAGAAAACAGTTAGAATTTAAATCGCGTCTGTTAAAAGTTGTTGAGTTACACAATCCTACATTGAACTCTCTCCAATGTTAACCTGTACAAANNCAGCAACCCAATCTATTGCAAGACAACCGAGAATATAAACAAAGAATTAGAAGAGATTTCGTTGTAAAAATAAAGTTGAAGAACCTGCAACGCTTGCGGCGTTGGAAGTTTGAAGAACAAAATACTTTTTTTTTAAATTTCTTTCCAATTTTTCACCTAAAGAACCATCAAACATGCAGAATTCGATGAGATTCTTCATTTGGTAGAAAGAACTCAAAGAGACAACATAAGAATCAAAATTCTTATGAAATTCGTGCAAAACTTCTTGCAACGTCAACTTACAGTTTGTCGTGGATCCCTTGTAGCTTTGTTAGAAGTGTTTTAGTTGTCACGGTAGTAGTGTTGTAGTTGGTTCTTAAACTTCTTTGAATTTGAAAGTCGCTGGTGTTCTTTGCAGCTTTCTTTTTCAATCCACGAAGCTTTGGATCTTTGTTCATCTTTCTTTCCAAAATTCTTCCCGTTTCTTCAGCTTCTTATTCTGGTTTCTTTTGTTGATTAAATCGAGTTTAAAACAAAGATAAGCTCAATGTCTTGCAGTTTTTAACCAAGGAACCTTGAAGCGACTATAAAAGCAGTGTCTTCAGTGAAAGCTTTTCATGTGTGTGGGACGCGAGATTCCAACGGTTCTGAAATTGAACTGAAGACAAAAGAAAAGCTCATCTCGGCCCGAGCATGAATTTAAAAGAAACTTTCTAACGGTTTTAAAAGACCGACTTTTTCACTTTCTAACGGATTTTTTGAAATGCAGAGTAACCTTTTTACAAGACGCGATCAGACTTTCTATGGGNNTTTTTTTTCTCGGGTTTGGCCTTCTGGTCTTTTGGAAAAGGCAACTTTACACAGAATTCAAGTTTTCATTTTATTTTATTTTCCATCTTAAAGGAAGGGATAGGGATTGGGCTGGTAAAAATTTTCACGGTACTGTCGAGAAGTGCTCTCTACATATCTCAGCAAATCTGGCCGAGTCATCAATATCACGAATAGAATCCGGTAAAGCATTCCAGACGTGGATACCATTGACGAAGAAAGATTGTGAACGTTGGGGTTTTTTGTGACAGGGAACTAACAAAAGTTTGTGACGAGGGTTTCGTGGAAAAGAAAGCTTTTCAAACAGGTATTTCGGTGATTTAGTGCGAATGAGTTTATGGATGAAAATTGATGCACGTAAGTGAATGTAAGGTAGAAGTTTGCAGCCGAGAATANNCGAGAATAGTTTTTTCTACAGATGAAACCGAATCAAATTTTCTCAAGCCATGAGCATATCGAAGACAAGATTTGAAAAGACGATTGATTTTTTCCCACTGAGATTTTGAACAGCCCATAAAAATATTCGAACAATAATCAATTATTGGAATTAAAAGCGACTTTACTAAAAGGATTCGAGTAAGTTTTGGTGTTATGGATTGTGATTTCCAGAGCATGGAAAGACAAGAAATAACTTTTTTAGAGATAAGATTTATGTGATGTTGCCAGTTTAAATTTTCATCAAAAATAAGTCCAAGGTTGCGTGCAAATGAAACATAGTCGATTTGTTGACCGTTTAATATAATAGGAGGACTTATCGCTGAATTACCGTTAAAAACAATTGCTTGTGATTTAGAAGGATTAATTTGAATTTTTGAGTTATCAGCCCAAGAAGAGNNGCTTGTGATTTAGAAGGATTAATTTGAATTTTTGAGTTATCAGCCCAAGAAGAGAGTTGAGAAAGACAATTGTTCATAACTTCAGCACAATTCTTAATGTTCTTGTTTGGGGCAGTTACAAGTAGCTGAGTATCATCAGCGTAAAGAATAGATTTACACGAGATTTTTTCAGGAAGGTCGTTTATGTACAGAGAAAAAAGAATTGCTGAAAGAATGCCGCCTTGTGGAACACCAGAAGAAATACTCGTAAGCTCAGATGTACTATTTTGATTAAATCGAACGCGTTGTTTACGATTTGATAAGTAAGAATCGAACATTTTTATCGTTGCTGATGAAAAATCAAAGAGTTTAAGTTTTTCAAGGAGAATTGAATGATCAACAAGATCAAAAGCCTTTTTCAGATCTAAAAGACAAAGAATAGCGGTTTCTCCACGTTCGAATGATTGTGCAATTTCATCAGTCATTAAAAGAAGGGCTGTGTTAGTGCCATGACCTCGTCTGAAGCCTGTTTGCACATCAGATAAGAGATTAAAGGCGTTGATATGATCTTCAAGTTGGGTTTTTAAAACTCTTTCCAAGACTTTAGACAGAACAGGCAACACACTAATCGGACGAAAATCTGATGTCTGAGAAGGACTTGGAACTTTTTGAATTGGCTTAATGTTAGCAATTTTCCAAAGAGTAGGAAAAATTGACTTAGTTATGCATTGGTTGATAAGAAAAGTGAGATGGGGAAGCAGAAAAGGACAAAGTTTTTTAATCAACACAATTGGAATTTCATCTTCTCCAACAGCTTTAGACTTAATCATTGCAATTGAGTATAGAATTTCTTCTCGAGTAATGCAAGTGAAATTAAGTTGCTCGTTTGTACAATTTTTCGAGGAAGATATCTCAATATTTGATGGAGTCTTGGGGGTGAAAATGGAAGTGAAGTAATTGTTAAATTCGTCCGGTGAGCATGGATAGGATATTTCAGACTTGACTTTCGTTACACCAATTTTTTTAAGATTTCTCCAGAGATCTGAAGACGGTAACTTCGGATCAAGAATTTNNTTTTTTTAAGATTTCTCCAGAGATCTGAAGACGGTAACTTCGGATCAAGAATTTTCAAGTGACAAGAGGCTTGATTCTTACGCTTTAATGTATTGACTTTGTTTCTCAGCTTCTTAAAATTGTTAGTAAGGAATTCACGCTCAATTGGATTCTTTTCGCGTTTTGAAGCAAAAAAAAAGAAATCACGTTGACTCATCATATCTTGAAGATCTCTTGTTAGCCACGAGGGTGTTTGATTTTTCGAAAAAGTTACTTTTTTTAAAGGCGCGAAACGATCAAGCAAAATTTTTAAAAAATTTGTAAGAAATTGAACTTGCGAGTCAACATCAGCTATGGCATAAAAAGGTTGAAAATCAAAGTCCAAAGCAGCCGCGTTCAGAGTAATTGGGTTGAGAAATTTCGTGTTTCGAATTCGTTTGAAGCATACATTTGTGTCAAATTTCAGTGGGAAATTATAAGATCCAAAAATCAAATCATGAGTTGTGAAAGAGCCGAGTGGAATTTGAGTAAAAGTCACAAGATTTTTAACTGACTTACAGATACATAAGTCGATTAATGAAGGTATGGAGTTATGAAAGAAATTTGTAGGAGACTTTGAAACTATTTGCAAACCATTTGATGAAATAAAATCTTTAAACCGTCTTGATTTTGCAGATGACTTGAGAAGATCGATGTTAAGATCGCCAATGAGAATAATTTCGTTGTACTTCAAAGCGAGATTTTCAATATCTCTTTTAAGTGGTTCAAAAGAAGTGTTTGGAGGGGGGTTGTAGATTACACCAAAAGCAAGTTTCTGATTGAGATTGTTGGTGATTTCAATGAATAAGTACTCAGCATTCGATAAGGAATGGCTTTGTACAATGACTTTATAGTTAATACCGGCTTTAAGATAAATCGCAACACCTCCGCCACGTTTGTTTGTACGATCATGTCGAATAAGATTAAAGTTTGGTAAGTTGACGAGATTCGTGTTTATCTCATTTTTGAACCAAGTCTCTGAGACTGCAATTGCTTGGATGTGGGTGTTCAGAAAGAGGGACTGGACATCTGGAAGGTGTTTTTTAAGACTGCCGGGGTTAAGATGGGCGAAATTAAAGAAGGCCTTGGTAAAAGCGGACTTTAAGACAATGTTTCTCAGATCAATGGGACCACTATTGGGAGAATTTAAGAAATTGAAAAGTATTTCGTGAAAAGGGACGACTCAGTGAGACGCCGAGAATGAGCGAGATTCTTGACAGACAGTGAAAATTGATGATGAAAGTTTTTTTGTGAGAGTGAGGAAGGGGAAAGATGGAAATAAAAATGAAAATGTGAACTCACCGAGAAGTAAAGTTGCGAGAGCGTAAGCTGAACAAAACTTTTCTGCATTTACATTCTATTGCTCATTGAATTACTAAGAGTTCAATTAATTTGTCAAAGTCTAAGCAGATTTACGGTGAAGTTGCTCGATACATGTGATGAACTGAAGCCTGTCTTCTGTTTGTCTGGCGATAGCGACTACTCCGTTGATGATCTTGACGACGTTAATTTTGCCTTCCTTCTTCAGTTTGAGAGACTCTTTGTGAATA